>CM057819.1:41167072-41194572 GCA_030067965.1 Latrodectus elegans
TGTGTAATGAGATACTTGCATAAGACGTCATCGGATCCTTGCGGACGAAATTTTTTGCTTACTTTTCTGATGGAAAATGAAAGTAAAAATAAGTTATAATTAATCTTGTGAGTTGAACACAATTAAACCTTGATGAAATACTATTAATCGTTTGTACACTGAAATAATAAAAGAGAAATTAGAATTGTATATGTGAGAGAATAAACTTCTAGTAAAAAATATTTATTTTTATGCATTCAATTTTCGTGGGTCTCAAAAGGTTTGTTAGAGAGCACAGAAAACATATAAACAATAGACACGTTTTTCGTCCACAGTAGTCTTCTTCTTAATATAAAAATATCAAATTGTCAAATAAAGCTTTGGATTTCCCTAATTGGCTTACATTTGATTTTATCTTCAAGGTTTCTTTTCGAATCCTTAAAGTATAGAATATTGCAGGCAAAATTTCCCTATTTGTGAATTAGTTCTGTGACATTATTACCAAAACTATAAATATTTTTGTAGATTTTGTAAAATTGAAGAAATGTTTTGGACTTATTTAGAATGTACGAGATATGGTTTTTCCATTAAATCTAGATTAAATTTAGGAAGTAAATAATCTCCCTATTTCAAATTTATATTAATATGAATTCCTTTTTTAATATCATTAAGAAAATCCCCAAAATTTCAAAATAATTTTTGAACTCCTGGGAAATTCGAGTTTCTTTTTCGATTTCATTTTATGCTGCTAAAATTAAGTTCTTTTATTCTAGATTTGAAGTAATTTAAAACTAAACAAAATTACAGAGAAGTTACATCATAAAATTAATTTATGAAAACTTTCTTTTAAAAATAGATGATTTATAAGCTATATAAAATATAAAAGAGGTGCTACAAATCACAAGTTTCTATTATCCGAAGGAAACAAATCGTAAGATCTTAATTGGGAAATCAATAAAGTACGGAGGCAAACGAATTACTTTGAACAAAATTGCATGAAACTCGTTAGACTTTATGCTACTATGATTTTATTATGTAATTTGATGATTTTATTGTACAGTTTATTAGGAACTTTGTAATATTTCATTCATCAAAAAGGCATACTGATTGTTATTTCCCTAACATATGAGTTTGCAAACAACATGATATAATACAAAGAAAAATGTATATGATTTTAAATAAAAAATTAAATATAAATATTTTCTATTTAAAATAATTTTCTCCCTTAACAAATTTATAGCCATTTAAATTTTTACCAAAATCTTTTGAATGTTTTGCGAAATCCGAAAAAGTATCATTCATGAAATTAATAATTGAATTTCAAAACTCTATCAAAATAGTTGTATAACATAAAATACATGAAATAAATGTTCTTATAATACCGTACTTTAAATTATCTTCATTTAATCTTGCACATTATATGCTTTTAATTATCTTTTACTAAAAGCATTCAGTACAGGAAAAAAAAGAGGATAAAGCTTAAAGCTTTAGGAGAGTTTAATTTTTAAAGATCAAATGTATATCAAAGAATACATTATCTTTTCCTTTTGAATATAAATTGGTTTATTATGTCTTCTATCATTTATTAAAATTTAAACATTAAAAAATTATTTTTAGATAATATGAACGTTTCAAGATTATTTAAAGTAATGATCCATAAAACACAACTTATATGTTAAAACACATACAATAAGGGATTTTGTATAATGTAAATTACATTAATTTCTTCACAATAAATTTTTTAGTACTTTGAAATAAAATAAACAAAATATAATCCCGAATAAAAATTACACCATACATAATTCATAATGTCTTAAAGCCCCAATAGTCATTGATTAAAATAAAATAAGAGTTTTATAAAAAAGTTATGATAAAAAAACATTTTAAATAAATTTTTAAATTTTCAAATAAAATAATAAACTTTTTAAAAAATTTTGCAACAGATTTATTTTTTTAATTGAAATTCTTTTTAATAAAAATTATTTTTTATGCATGAAATGCTTGGTAAATTATATTCTTGTGAAGAAATATTAAAATTATGAAGACTAATATTTATCACAGTGTCGTAATCAATCTAAAATATTTCATGAAAATACATAACTATTTTAGACTTAATATTAAAACATTCAAAATAAATGTTGCATGAAACTTTTTTACCTTACAAAAATTATAGTAGGACATAAATGCATAGAGCATTCTATACTCAAAATTACAAAATAATTTTTTTTAAGTATAAAAGAATACTTTTACTCACTCTAAAGAAAACAACAAAACTCTATTCTAAGTGAATTCTTTATTCATAAGAACGAATTCAAAACCATGTATATACTAGCATTTGACTCTAGTGTGTTTTTGTTCTGTAAGATCTTTGAAAATGAATTTTGGTCGAAAGACATTATAACAGAAATTAAATAAAAAATCATGCCGCAAGGTAAAAGACATTGTTTTTCAAACTTAAATTTAAACAAATACGTGGTTTCAACAAAAACTGAGATTGCATAGTAGAATTAATATAAAAGCTTTTTCCCATGCGAATATCTTATTTATTGCTTTAAGCTTTGTATATGCCAATAAAAATGTGTGCACGAAAGAGTTGTTTTATTAAAATATTTTCTATTACGGTTGAAAACTTTCTTGTTAAGATATACCAAAGTGTTTCTACCTTGTTCAGGGTGTTTTTTTTTCTAATTCTCGGCTGACCTTAGGCCTTTGTCCTATTCAGCTATATAATGGGTGGAGTAATGACACCTCATATTGTCGGTGTGCCATCGTCACCCCAAAAGTGAAAAGATACAGAAAGGCAAACACAAAGAAAGAAAGAAAGAAACATCCATACTCGAACTAGGAATCGAACCAATGACCTACTAGTTTTGAAGTCAATAAGGGATGGTAACTTACCGGCCATCTGACGGCACTTGCTCAGTGTAACGTTAAATATAAATTTATGTGTTTACCTGATAAATTAAATAAGTAACTAACGCAATCTTTTAACAAATTAATCATATTTCTTCAGATCTTTTTGAATTTCTAAAAATTGCACACTGTCACAAAAATTGCTATTATTTTTTGTTAACAGATATATTTTTCATATAGTTAATTTTTATTAATAATATCCCGCAAAAATAAACTAAGGCATAGAAAGAATTAAGAAATAAATGTTTCGGAATTTAATTATTCAAAATTATTCATCGCTGTTATGCAAATTACAGACAGAAAACACTGAATTGTTGTTTAATGATAATTAACTAGTTGCAGACGATCACTAGAGCTATTTCAGACCTTTTACATTTGTTATAATTTAAAATCTCCCAAAGGCAGTATAATCTTTATTACCATGAATGCAACTTAAGTGCGAAATCTTGTAAAGGCTTTAAAAGTTGTTAAACCAAAAATTATTGGACTTTCTTTATAATATAACAAGGAAAACACTACTGATCACTATTTGCATATTGACATGTGTGTGATAGGGTAGTTTTAATTCATTACAGAAGCTTATAGACTCAGTATTTATATTGTGAACTTTACATAATTTAAATTTTTATAAATAAGAAAAATTTGTACATGAAAAAGTTTTGTTGAAGAAAAACTAATCAATATAAATTAAAAATAATTAATATATTTAAGTTGAAATTTCAATTTTCAAGAGCTGAATTTATAGACTACATTGAATTTGACGTGACAAAAAGTAAATAAATATGCCAATATGAATATTATTTTTATATTTGAACTCAACGGGGCCAATATTTTGAATATTTATTTTCGGAATATAAGTTCCAAGTTCGATCCCAGCCGCAATTGAACAACCTCTTCTACCTCCTGCATGTAAATCTGTTCGGATGGATGATTGGATTTTTTCTGAGCTTTCTCAATTGCAGAAAATGAATATGATCCCCCATATATGAAAAGTGCTACCGAAAATATTTATTGTATTTTGAGACATTTCAAACTTGCAGAATTTAATTTTCAATTTCACCATACTTTTTTTTATTAAAGGATTAATATTTATTATCTTTATAGCTCATTATTAATGTATTTTTTAATACATTGTGATAATAAGTTAATATAATATATACTAAGAGTTATTGAAATATCACAATATTAAAATATTTTGCTGATAGAGAAACTTAGCTTGTGATATTTTTTCATAGATAGAAAATTAATTTTACTTCAATCATATCTAAAAAGTGTATAAATCAATACAGATTTTAGATGTCAGAAATTAAGTAAAACATAAAATAAATAAGCGATCAAAAATTAACAAGTACAATTCAAAAACATGTAATGAAAAATTAAATATTTCTTCTACCAAATCATATGTATGTGAATTAGGCCATAACATATGCTTTATTTCAGGAAAATCTTTATATATGTAAAAGAGTGTGTGATGAATATTTTTTAAGTGAATGCCTGTCCTTGGCATCTCTGCCATTGATTGAAGAGCAGCCCAATACAAAGATGAACAAGTATAAAAACAAGAATAAAGTCCTTTTGTGGCCTCAAAAGAGTTGTCAGTCATAAACTTTAAAACTTCAGGGCAACTCATGATGTGAGCGGCATTCATATCATCATGATTGCACAATGGACAACGAGCAGAGTCCACTACACCTATTCGATGCAGACGCTCTTATAGATAGTCATGTCCAGTTGTCATCGGGAAACAAGTGACACCAACAGCTTATGGTAAGGAACCAGGGATTTTACTGTTCCCATCAAGTAGAGTTTTCCATTGCCAGTCCACAGCTGCATCAACATAAAGGGAAACTCTGGCATCCTGTATTTTACTGAGGATCACACTTTTGATGCTACACAAAGGCAAAGAAGGATTTGGCTGGATTATAAGGGAATTAGTTTTCGCAAGTCTATCTGTGTTCATTTCCAGAAACATCGCAGTGGCTCGGGATACATTGAAGAGCAACGTGGTTCTTGATTTCAATGAGTTCGTGTAACTTCATTCTATTAGAGTGGACTGTATGATGAATATGGAAAATATTCATTTAAAATTGATATTGGTTTCAACTGTGGTAACATTAAAATAATGTAAATTGAGATTACTAGTATTGAGATCTCTAACATTATTTATATATTACCATCACATGACATCATTAGTTTCAGGCATCTATTTTAATTGCATAAGATTTAATCTTTTGATTTTGACGAATTTTTACTTAAAAAAGTGTGGAAACGGGAAAGGAGAAGTGACGTAATGGGTGATTCAAAAATTTGAAAAACTTGCAAGCGTCATCAGACATTTAATTTTTTATTAGAAATTTTTATAAGTCTCAGTAACAGATAAAATTCGTAATCACGCTGTAGAACAAGAGAATTATTTTTCATAATATTTTATTTATTTACAATTGATTCAGATTTGTTTCATAATTGCTAGATAATTTTTACGGAAAAGCAAGAATATTGTATCTTCCTCTTTTTGCAACTGTATTCTTACAATATTTTTTATATATTTTTAGTATCAGTTAAATTAATAATGAGTAATATGCAGTTTATACAAATCTAAATTTAAGTCGAAGTAATCGATGAATTTATTTCACACCTAAATTAAAATTTTGTGCCAAATTTAATTAAGGAGAAAAATTAAAAACGCATAATTAGTTCAGCTTTGTTTTAAATATTAGTTATATATATCAAATACTAAACTTCATAAATGAAATATAAATACTTAGTCATTACAGCACTCCTTTGAATAATTTTCATGAGTAGAAAACATTGTCTATTTCGCTGTATAATTGTTGGAGTAAACCGTACGGACAAACTAACAATAAGTTTTTTGTTAACAGAGTATGGAAGCTTAAAATACCCAGAATAATCTTGCAGTTTACAAAATATATATAACACTGTTTGGGTTAATCTCTTCTAATATATAAATTAATATCTATTTATATTCAAACATCAATTTATAGATATTAGGCTTGATTTTCAAAGTGATTGAATTGATTTAAATAGTTGTAAGCATCACAAATTGAAATCCGATTTCAATATATTTAAGAAATACAATATTTAGTGATACATCATTAATTAGGTAGAAATGCAATATTTTGCGATACATATAAATTAGCTGGAAATACAACATTTGCGATACCATTAAAATTTGTTAAAATATAAAATTATTTTTATGTATTATTTTTATGTATTCAGTTTTGCTATGGAACTTTATGAAAATCACTATAATGCTCTAATGTTTTCATATAAGCTAGTTTATCATAAATTGTGAATGAAATTTATTTCTCCTATTGATTAGAAATTAAAGTTTCAACAATGCTATATTTACTTTAATCATCCTTTAAGTATAATAATGCATATTCAACCATCAAATTATGCACACTCATGTCCATAAATTAAGGATAATTCAGAATCACACACAGAAATTGAACTCTAAAATAAACATTTCAGATATAGAATTATCACACGCATTATATGCAAATTACAAGAAATCAACAGAAATCGCTGATAGTACGTCACAATGACGAGAGTGTAAGAGAAGAGTACATAAAGAATAGTTGCAAAGAAGTAAAATTGTTCACAAGCGCTTTAAAAGCCTTTCAGTACAATAACCACCTAGTTATGGCACAAAGAAAGTACTCGGATGATGTTTTACGTGGTAGAAATATCGGCCGTCTGGAATGTGGACGTACCCAGCTGGAAGTATTCGAGGAATTTGGAATCGACCAAAATGTTATTTCCAGGCATTGGAAACGTTTCCAAGATGATGATAATGTGAGTAAACGTTACAGTACAGGTCGCCCCCGAGTTACAGTGCTGAAAGAGGACCGGTATTTGGCAGTTACTGCCAAAAGAAACAGACGGAGCGCAGCATCAGACCTATCTCGTTAGTTCTCTTTAGCTACCGGTACGCTAGATGTTGAAGAGGTTGTCCCACCCGAAGGTATTGCAAAGTATGGCAGCAATCCACCAGAGAGCACTTGGTCCATGTCTGATCGGTTGATGCCTTAAAACTGCCGCTCCAGTAACTGATCCAAAGTCAGCAACGATATCTGCACTCACCAAAAAATCCATGACACTGTGGTACGCTTCAGGTATTGCATGCTGCCTGGCCTACACTCAACACAGTCCTCTTTAGCTACCGGTACGACAGCTTTAAGGCAGACATTGTGCAGACGCTTTGGGCACATTGGTCTATATGCTGGCAGTCTTGCCAGATGTGTTCCACTTACCGCAACTCACTGTCGCCTGCGGTTAGACTGGAGTAGAGAGCATGCATTGTGGACACGGCAACTGTGGTTTTGTGTGATGTTTTCGGACGAGTTCAGGTTTAGCTTTCAGTCTGATTCTCGCCGGATTTTCATATGGAGAGGACCAGGTACACGTTACAACCAAGAGAAGACCACTGAAGGACACCTTTACAGTGGTGAAGGGTTGCTAGTTTGGAGGAATTATTCTGGACTCCAGAGCTAAGCTGCATGTTCAGAATGTAACCATGACAAGCCACATCTATCGGGATGCCATTCTGGAACAACATATACGTTTATTTCGGGACGCCATCACTGCCGAATTTCTGTGTATGGATGACAATACTCGTCCTCACCATGTAAATATTTTAGACGAATGACTTCAATCAGAGAATGTCACCAGTATGGGCAAACCAGCATACACATTAGAAATGAATCTAATAGGGCGTGTGCGGGACATGCTTGTTCGTCGAACTACAGCCCGTCAATCCCCTCTCGCATGCCTAACAGAGCTTCGGAGAATATTGTTAGTTGAGTGGTGTGTTATTCAGCAAGATTTGATCGATAATTTAATACTCTGCATGGCTAGGCGTTGTACGGCCTTGTATTGCATCGTCTGAGGGGCATACTATATATTAACCATCATACCAACCTTTTTATATTGATTTTTGTAAATAGGTTCTTTTTCGAAATTTGCTACAGGGAGTAAAAATCGCAATTTTTATTAATGATGTCAATTAAATAACATTTTTTTGGGCTTTATTTTTTGTTTAATAAATAGACTTTACAAATAAGTCATATTTTTTTGTTTCGGTCTCTTTCTTTGCCTGAACTTGCATTATCCTTAATTTATGGACACGATTGTATATTAGGCATAACGACAAATGTGTGTGTGTGTGTTACTGTTAAAAAGATTTTTGTAAATCACGTAGTTGTTAGACTAAAAGCTTAAAGCTATTGTATAAAGCAGAAACTGTAGTATACGGAGCTCTGATTAGTTAGATTAAGCAATTCTAAAGATAGTTTTTATTTCAAAGATCCAGTTATTGATACTTAGATTCAAGGTACTTTAGAAAAGTTCATGAGCTAATATATTCATAAAACATTCTAGATATAGAATACTTCGGTACACAGATGATATTTGCAGAAATAAGATGTTATACAAATGTTGCAATGATAGTTTGCTAACACAGAATTTATTTCTTTGAAAAAAATTCTGTGTTAGCAAACTATTATTGCAACATGATACATGACAACGAAATATTTCACCAATATTTAGTAAGGAATGCCTTATACAATGTTTATTGAAAAATCTATAATTTTACGCATTGAATTAAAAAATTTTCTCAAAATAAATTTGCAGATGGTATTATTTATTTTTAGGTAAAAAGTCGAAAAACATGTTTAAAGTCGGTGCCACAAGCAACAATGGAGAAACAATATGTATGTTAGAGATTATTACATAATGTATAATATTTATGCATTTGCAATATTTAGAGATGTTTTGACCTAAAAAAAATCCAAAACTTAATTGATATAAAACGTTTTGTTGGACAATCTCGAAGGAAGTGTGGTCAAAAAAGAGTATTATCATGCATTATATCTTTTTAAATTAAAATAACCTTTAACTGTAGTATTGATGTATAAAAGAAAAATTTAACTATAATGTGTGTGATTAAAAATTTTCTTAAGCAGTTTTTAAGTTTCAAATTAAAAGAATTTATTTGAAATTTTGTATTGAATATTGATATTTTATTTTACTAATCAAATGCTCTATCTATAGAAGAATCTATGATTAAGCAATGATATATATATATATATATATATATATATATATATATATATATATATATATATATATATATATATATATATTGTTAAACAAGTATAATTCACTGATCTTTTGTCTTGAAACCCAATGAAATATTATTTTAAATATTTATATTTAGGTGTTAATTCATCATAAAAAAAAAAGAATTATTTCAGAATTATTTTATGTAAAATTAATAATTTACTCACCTGAAACAATGAAAAGAAATACACCTAATTCAAGAAACTAAATCATAAAAAACAAATTTTAAACAAAATTTATATTTTTGTTTAAAATTTGTGTACAAGGAAAACAAGACAATTCTTTCTACTAATTTATTTAATTATATTAGAAACAAAACATTTAATTTAATGTAAAAAATATTACTTCTTTATATTTGTTGTGCAGAAATCTTGAAATATTGAAATTCTTTATTCTTATATATTATCGTGATTTCTTTGAAATTTATGTCATTACCAAGAGAGGCAATTTAAAATAAATATATTTAAACTAAAATAATTTCAAAGTCCTAAGAAGTTTATAATATTCAATGTTATAATATTAAATGAAACAACTCAAATTTATATTAAAAGGGATTTTTATGTTTTAGGTGAATGGTAAGAGTGTAAACAAATAAATAATATTTTGGATGTTAAGATCTGTGTGGTTGTGATTAACTTTATTTTATTTTGAACCCATAAAAAACATGGTAAAATGCAAATATATAATTAGAGCAATTATTTTATGCAATTTATATTTAGAGTTAAATTATCAAGTTCTGTATTTTGGCAAACAAAGTATATGTATATACTACTTCGAGCAATGATCTCGATTTTTGTTGTGGTTGTTACTAATCCATTATGATCTAGAAACATTAAGATCTGCTCTATGAATCCATGTATTCTTGCGAAATATAAAAACTTATTGATTACCCAAAGGATGAAGATTGACTTGGCTCCTTTACTTGTATGCCTTAGGTGAGAATAGTGAAAAAGTTTTATGCCTTGGTTAACTAACTATACCAGGAATATCCATTCGCCACACACATCGCCCATTCCGCCCAAGAACAGCTCTCCGTACCCATAAGACGTTGCACAAGACTTGAAGGGGTCGATTTTTTTTACTAAGCCTAATTTACTTCGTAAATGTTATTTTATATTTATAAATTCTAATAAATAATTTGAATTTCACATGAAACAAAAATTATAACAGAAAAATTAAATTCTCGAGATCAATATTCGATAAAAATTATGATCTATAAAAAGTATCTAAATCTAATAAAAATTATGATATTAATACTAATTAAGGTGGATATGCTGTATAATCCAAAATGCCACTTCTGAGTTTAATAATTTTATAGGCATATTTTGTTATATAACTGGCAACCTGGTTTTTATAACGTCATAGATATGGAGACCAATTATAAATATGCCAAAAATTCTATTTATACATCCATAGTATTTACGTCATCACTCGCATCACAATAAATCATCTCAGCAACATTTATTCATCACCAAGAAAATTCAAAATTTGGTATCTTGGACTATACGACATCTGTGCCTAAATTAATAAGATTGCTAAAATAAATAATCAAAACCATTATAGGAATTTCTCTCTCAGTAGGATAAATTTGAAAATTAAAAAAATAAGATAAATTTAAAAAATGAAAAAATTTACGCTATCATTAATGAATATTAAAAAATATTAATACTTATATTATAGATAATATTAAAAAAACTTCAGATAATATTTTTACTGTAAAACAGTAACATAAATTAAACGTTTAGCAATTAAAAAATTCATTAAAATGTTTAATGTTTTATGTTTATTAACTAGTTCAATACATTGTAATATTTGATTCGGATGACAAAGTTTTCATGAAAAAGATAAGAGTATCTATTGCATTTTAGGTATATATGATCTCAATTAATTAAAGAAAAAGAATATTATTTTTGACTATTGCCATTGAAATTTTTAATAAAATGATTTAGAAATTTACTGCACAATACATTTGATACATTTTTTTAATGTTTTCTTAGTTTTAAAGGGAGAAAAATAAAAAAAAACTTATAATCTAGATTTAAAATAATTTATCACATAATTCTATACTATTCGACTTCACAGATGTATTTATATAAAGATGAGTAAATACCAAGAACATGTAAGCAAACCAATCCATAACAGAAAAAACAAACAAAAGAAGACAATTGTCAAAATCAAATATTAGTTTCCGCATTGTCCCATTGGAATCACGCATCAAGAACTGGGCATATAAAATAGAATTACTATTGAAATTAAAACAATGGTTTTTTAAACAGAGTATGCTAAATTCAGTAATATGTATATATTTTAAACAAAGAATAGGGAAAATGTGAATAATAAAAAAATAACTGTGCATAATAGAGCATATAAGGGAAAATTATAATCAGAATATGGTATGTGAAAGACCAGGAAGTATCATAGAATTTATAGAAAATAAACATGAATTTCCTGTAATTTATTTTTACTGCGATGAAACGCATGATCTGCATAGTTTCAAACGCAAACACGAAAATTTTTATTTCAAGATACTTTCCTAGTTTATTTAAAACTTTTTTAATGAAGCAAAATTTTCACTATAAAAGGAATTTTATCTGTTACATTTTAAAGTTTAGTGACAAAGTAACAAGGATTGAAAATCGCACCAAATGAAAATGGCTATCAGAATTTTAGCAGCAGGTCTATTTCTTATGCTAACACTTAATTTAGGAGTTATAGGACAAGAAGGAACAGATCATATAAAAGCCTGCCTTGTGTATATTAACTGTGATGAAAATGTTGGTAAGTGAA
Organism: Latrodectus elegans; assembly: GCA_030067965.1. NCBI lineage: Eukaryota > Metazoa > Arthropoda > Arachnida > Araneae > Theridiidae > Latrodectus > Latrodectus elegans. The sequence goes on from CM057819.1 coordinate 41,178,893, forward strand.
TCAGCCATTTATTCATTATGTATTGGGACAATATATATATCTATCTATCTATCTATCTATCTGTCTATCTGTCTATCTATCTATCTATCTATCTATATATATATATATATATATATATATATATATATATATATATCTATATTTATCTATCTACATATATATATATATATATCTATATCTATATCTATCTATCTATATATATATATATATATATATATATATATATATATATATATATATATATATATATATATATATATATATATATATATATATATATATATATATATATATATATATATATATATATATATATATATATATATATATATATATATATATATGGCCAGCTTGTTTAGTGGTCAGCATGCACAAGGGATATGAAAGTCCTGGGTTCGAATTCCGGTTCATTCCTGGATATACTTTCTCTCTCTATATCCAGTCTTTGTCCTTTGCTTGTGTGCGTGAATGAAGTATGACTTATGCCTACCTTATGGCATGTGTTAGGGTGCGATGGTGACCCACCCCTTGTGGTGCACCCTGGGCAACGCCTCGACGGCTAAGAGGTTGCTGTTCCTGCTCCGTTCCTTGGGTATCACGGAACAATAGATTAATAGACTATATTGCAGTTGTAACTGTCTACAATCTGCCATTGGAATATATATATATATAAATTCAAAAATATAATTTGATAAAAAAGTTTCAATATATATATATATGTTGTTGAAACTTCCTTTTATTTTTGATTGATAAAGTTTTTCCTCAATTTTGATAATTTAGTTTGCATAATTTATCCTTATTTTACAAGTATATTATGTTTGTTGTAATTATCTTATCATAATGTATGTCCAATAATTTATGGTAATGCATGTCCATGGTAATTCACTGGCAGGATCTATAAATATTAAAAAGGGGAAAAAACAACATTCTTTTAAATATTTTGGCATTAAAGTAATTTTTACTTATCATTGAAACTTCACTTTTTACTATTTATACTTCTATTCATTAATTTTGATCTTTTAATATTTTTATGATTTAATATTATTTTAAATGTATCTTATTTTTTTTTATGTAATATTGGTTTTTGATTATATTATTTCATGTGTCTTTCAATGCATTTAAACGCATATACGACATCTGCTTATACCTGCTTTTGTTTTATATATTTATTATGTTATGTGTATTATTTTATTGCTAACTAAATTCTATTGCAAAGATTTTAGGAATTTTGCTCATTATATGATATTAAAGATGCATGTTAATCTATATTATTAAGACGAAAGGATATGTATACGATTGGTTTTATTAAATATTTTACACATTTTAATTATAATATATATAATCAGTTATGAATAATTCGAAACTAACATTTCTATCAATATGTTTAGAAAAAAATCCATGTTTTTTTTATTTCGCAATTTTTCAAGTTGAATATATTTTATTAGACATGTCCTTGCTACAATGGGAAAAATATCAATTATGAAGCAACTATCTTTACAAACATGTTATTTAAACTTTAGTTAGAATGCTTTAAAATTATCTGGGCTTTTCTCTTATTACATTTGTGATTATCTCACATAATTTAAAAAAAAAACAGCTTAACAGGAGAAAAATACTCATTATGACACTTGTGATCATCTCACAAAATTTAGAGCAGCTTAACAGGAGAGAAACACTCATTATGACACTTGTGATTATCTTACCTAATTTAGAACAGCTTAACTGGAGAGAAATACTCATTATGACACTTGGGATTATTCTACCTAATTTAGAACAGCTTAAATGGAGAGCAATACTCATTATGACACTTGGGATTATCCTACCTAATTTAGAACAGCTTGACAGAAGACAAACATCGGATAAATACCAGAAATCCCACAATGCTTTGATCTATGAGTCAATCGATGAAGGATCGTTTATAAATATTCATTCACTTTAATTTAAATATTATGAAGAGTATGAAAAATAAAAATGAAAAATGTTTCTCTGAATTTAACTATTGTTATATCAAAAAAAGCTATTACTTTCATTGTCCCATCTTAAAAATGAATTTAATTAACATACATGAATAAGAAAAATTAGGAATTACACTTTTCTTTAACAAATTTTGTATATAATTATTCACTAAAAATTTAGCTGGATTTCTAATCGCTTAAAAATAAATTTTCATATGTTTTTTTCACAGATTGCAAGATTTTATTTAGATATGGAAGCAACGTGATATTTTTAATATTTATAGTTTGAGTATTTGCAATATTTTTAAAAGTCAAACTAAGATTATAGCATGTACTCGAAGAATAATTAATCTGGATCTACAATTTGAAACCAAATTATAATCTGTATGAATATCAATGTGCCACTTGGGATTCTATTTTTGAATTTATGAGTTTCATGACAATGCACAGCTATTTAAGCTTGTACATTTTTTAAGTAGAAACATGCCTTTATTTTCGTTCTAGAGGAGGAATATGCGAAGAGAAATGAGGAAAATCTTGCAAAAGTTACGGAAGAGGTAAGTTTAGTTGTTGAATTTTACAATTAACTGAAGAAGATGTAAATATTGTTTGTAGAATTATTCCTTGTTACATATTTCTGGTGATTGAAGTAGTTTTGTGAGGACACAAACTTTTTTTTCTCTTTGTTGGGGTATCGCTCTTTGGAACTAGTAGAGTATATATCCCCAATTGGCGGCCTTTGAGATCGTTTTTCGTAACCAAGCTAAATGCAGGTTATTGGAACGGGAAATTTCCCAAAGTTTTAGAATTCAAACGCTGTTGCTATTTAAAAAAAAAAAAAAAAAAAAAAAAAAATATGATGGAAAAAACAATGACGTAGAATACGGGGAAGAAACCAATCCTGGCAACAAAAAAGTCAGGAAAGTAACAAAAACACAAATCAGCAACACTATAATTAAAACTATGGACGCGAGATTTTGCGTAAAATCTTTTGGGGAATAAATCATATTTATACCCCCTCCTCTTTTAATTAAGTATCTTAAACACATCTTTACACAAACAAAGATCGTCATTTGAAAGGACCTGAGCACCTGTAAAACTTCTTTATGGTCCAATGACATTCCGTTGGTGTGAGGAAGAGGAGAGACTATCGAATCTTGTCATTTGACAGAGAGGCTCAAAACTGTGTGGTAATTTGCTAAATGAGCTAAAAAAAATCTAAATAAAAGCATTAAACTTGAAATTTACTTTAGGTTATATTGTTAGTAATATTCCCTAATATTAAGCACAATGAAAAATGCCTTTTAATTTTTAATGTTATCCTCAAAGTGCTTTTGTGTTTGTTAATATGTACTGTCATTGTTTCCTTAGTGAACGTAATGAAAACAATCCTTTATCATTTTGTAGGTTTTTCTTTGCAATTTAAAAATCCTTAAATTAAGCTTCATTTTTTTTTTGCTATAAATGAATTAGAAATTTGCGATAATATATTTTAGATTGAACATCTTAAAATATCGTAATGTTGGTTTAATTGAAGTTTGCGTTTGAACTGATTGAGAAATAGATAATCGCGTTTACATATGATTGATATCGCATGAGTTACATATGATTGATATCGCATATTTTTATTTCACATTTAGTGATTGCAAACAACTTATTACCTTCGTAAGATTTAATACAAAATTATAATGATATATAAACGATATGATACAATTATTTTTTATTAATTTAGAAACAACAATATTGATCTAAATTTATGCTGTACAATTTTTGATCGTGAATCGTTAGTTACTGAACACATATGAATGGATATAATAATTGAAATTATGGGAATCAAAAAATATAATTAATATAATCTTGAAATGTTTTTGTATGGAAAACTCACATACTTGAATCTGCAGAAGATTATTTAATTTTTGCATCTCCCTAAGCTAAGGTTAGATGATTTGCCAGATGATGGGAAAAATGATTATCCAACGGGATCGATTTTAAAATCTAAATTAAACTGCAAAAATCTATATTTTAATACAAAGTTAAAGCTTTAGTATCTTAATTAGTATGCAATTCTTCCCTTTATACGTATAAATAGTGAATACATTTAATAATTATCGTAATAATCTAATAAATGATGTTGCATATGAGACAACAGTCATTATCTCAAATAATTTCTGTGATATAAGTGAATTATTAGTAGAAATCAAATGTAATTTAAAATAATTTTTATTATACATTAAAAATAATAATTTGAATAAAAAATATATGCTTTTTATGATCTACACTGCCCGACATTGAAAATGCATCAACAAGAAAGAGTTGTCAGACAGTGACGAAGTTCGGCAAAAAGAGAGAGATATGAAGGAATAATAAGTGATCTGTATTTCGCAATGATAGGTATGATACAGAGCGAGAACATGGTCGGGCTATTAGAATGTAAAATCACTGTGAACGGTGATCACGAAGCAACACATCTAGATGCACAGTCTTGAGGACTATGTCAACCACTAATAATGTGTATCATTTGAAGAAGGCAGGGTATTCAACTGGCCCGCAATAGTATCTCAAACGTGTTCAATTGATGATACATCTGTCGAACAAAATGACCAGGGAAGCAGTTGAACATCTTGCAACACATGTTGGCTGATACGAGCAATGTGCGCTCGGCTGTTATTCTGCTGCTAAAGTGCGCTGGGAAACCGCTGAATGTAGAAGAGTGTCACCGGCTGCAGCATATGATTCATGTAACGTTGTGCTGTCACCGTGTAGTGTATGCGAACTAAAGGTGAACTGGAATCCTACGAAATGGCACCCCAAACTATTTTGCCGCTTTGTTGCGTGGAGGGGCGTTCCACAATTGCTGCAGGATTGGATCTGTCTTTACGTAGACACCACATTCGTAAGCGACGATTACCACTGAAGAAACAAAAGCGTAATTCATTTAAGAAGACGTTTTTGTGCCACTCTATCGTCCACATCTCTTTAATACGGCACCTTTTCAGAAATTGGCGTCTATGCTGAGGGTATCAATGACAGTCTTCTTAATTAACGCTATAAGCGCAGGTCACTAGCAACCAATCGATGGTAAATGGTTCTGTTCGATATGAGAGTATCCAGAGTGTTTTTCACAAGCTGCAGAATTTCGGTAGACGTGCTTTGCAAGGCCGCCCCCCTTTCCATTGAACGCGTCGTTACATGCATGCTGACATTACTTTGGCTGCACCGATACCCCACAAAGGTTCCACAGTTTCTTGTTCCATCTTGCAGCAGAGCACTGTGGATGCGTCGAGGTGTCTCTCAGATGTGATTTACCATAAGGACAAACTTGTCCTTCCTAGTCTGATCACCAGACCCCTCCGAAAAGTTATCTGTGTACTGAAACTGACTCCGTCAACGATGGCCTAGCATTCTCTGCAATTACATGTTTTCTTATGCCACAAAAAACAAACTTTCAACGATTATTTCCCAAGCAGCAACAGCGGTTCGGATATTGCTCTCTCTGCCAATTCTACAGCTTACACTTTATCTTACGTGCGAGGGAGAGCTGCGCATTTCGCATCATTTTTCATAACTCGGTAAGGTTTGTCGATTCTGAAATTTGCATAATATTCAGACCACTCCATCTTGTAGTTGCATCTTCAATACCTGGCAATAAATGAATTAAATTATGTATTATATTTGACCTAAAAATTTAAGTATAATTTATTAAACTCACAATTGAACTAATTTTCTTCCTCTCACATAATTTCTATATACTTAATTAATAATAATCACATAATAATCTTATAAATTATGCTGTATTTTACATAAGGCTACTATTTCAAATAAATTTTCATAAATGAATTATGTCATTAACTTAAGTTTTGTAAATTGTAATTTCAGATTTTTATTTTAATACAAACATTTAAATGACTGAAATAATTCAATTGAACTAATCCATCAGCATTATATATTTAGTAATCATAACAATCCAGCAAACGATTTTGCATATGAGATAACAGCTCAAATTATTCATGTGATACGAAGGAATTGTGTCAATAATTTTAGTTTTAGTGATCTGAAAATTTCTTATATAATTTCCGTGTTGTATTCTAATGGAAGCACTTAAGTGATTGGAGTAATTAAGCAAAATTAAAAAATAAATGGAAATTTATCTAATAGAATCAAAAGTAATTCTCAAGTGAATGTACGAATGAATCGATAAATTATTAATATGTAAACAATAATTTTCTCATTTATACAAATTATTTACTTATGTGAAATGCATTAGTTTCTCTGATTACTTTTTACCAGGATGTTATTAGTGTATTGGATAGCATGAAAACTTCAAACATGTATGAATTCTCGTCCCAAGTCTTTGGTGAAGTCGTATCTGAATTCTGTGCAATGGAACCTGACAAGCAAGTGAGTTTAAATTTCCCTCATTTTGTTTGTTATTAAAATTACATATTAACATCTCGGACACACTATATATACGAAAGCACGCAATAATGTCTTTGGTTATAGTTTTAACGATTGATTACAAGTTTTAAATTTTTTTTCGACCAATATCACAGTAGATGTTTTCTTAAAGATGACGTGATGTTGGTTACGAATTGTTAGAAATTTTCAGTGTATGATACATTTGTAAACAAAAATTTATGAAAGCAAAATCTATTCTACATAAAAATAAACATGTTATTATTAACATCGTGTTTAATTATGTAGAAAACATCTGTAAAGGAGAGCCCACACCCTTGGCAACAAACTGAAAAAAAAAATCGCCAGGTCAGAACGAAATTCCAGAAATAGTTTCTGCTTACCATATCTTGTGCATCGAAATAGGGTTACCAAGATTGGCGCAAGCCACAATAATCGCCAAGCAAAATCATTCGCGCCAAGGACGTGGACTCTGCTAGGATCCAACCAAAAACGCCATATATTAGAATAAAACTGAAATAAAGTAAATACTTGATTATTATTTGGAATTTTGTCAAAATAAAATGTTCACTGCCTTTTTATATAATTCTCTAATTAGAAACTTTTCCATTTTTCAATCAGTGCATTTCCCCATATAAAAGTGATAAAAAAGTCATAAACTACAGCAGCATAATAATAACAAGTAAGGAAATACTTTCATTGATAAGTATCGTAATTTTTTAATTTCACGAAATGTGCTGTATAAAGTTATGATAATCCTATTTTAAAATACAATCAAATAAATTATAGTTATATTTCCTTAATTCATTTCGTTATATTTTATTAACAGCTTTGGTTTTCGTGACATATTTATTACCATGCATTTAAAATATGAATAATAACTTATCTTTTAAAATGGTCACATCTCTAATCAATTTTTTTTGTAATCAATGAATACTTTTTTTAAATTTTAGAAATGAGATAATTTCTTGAATGATTACTAAGAGGTGAAACCAATCAAAACGATAACAAATTTTCTTATCTAAAGAGATTAGGAAAGAGAACCATCAGATACTCCAAGCAGTTATAAGAGTATCAGATTTAATTGAAACTTTTATAAAATATGGACACTAAATGCTTTAATATTAATAATTTACTCCCTTTTAATAAAACTTAATTTACAGAAGAAAATTTAAAGTTAATTTGAAAATAAAAATGGAAGAAATTAATTTTTTATGATAAAAACAAGCTATCAATGAATTACATTGAGGTAATTAGAAATTTAATCGATTATACAATAAACTTTACATAATATACATTATACTTTAAATAATATACGTTTTGTATCACATATATTTATAAATATAGAATATCAAAATAGATGAATATACAACATCTATGATTTTATTACGAAAAATTACAAAAGATTATGCATTATTTTTGTCTTTAAAGTTAATATATATATATATATATATATATATATATATATATATATATATATATATATATATATATATATATATATATATATATATATATATATATTTACATATATATATATTTATGTATTTTATATACATATATATTTATGATATCAACTATTAGTAAAAATCTTTTCAGTCATAACTTAATGCAGTTAAAATCATTTGAATAAAATTCAAATCTGAAGATGTAAAAGAAAAGTTTTTTAAAAATTAGAATGCATACAGAGAAATTTGAGAGTTCTATATTTTTTACAGGTAAAATAAACAATCAATCTTATTTTATAGCTATTTAATAATTATTTTTATTATATAAATTCATAAGAGGAATTAAATTATAACCAAATAACATTTTATGCTTATAGTCATTCATATATATTAAAAATATGTAAATTTTCATTTTGGGCGTGTTTTGTACCTTTCTTCATTACACTGAATTATGCATATTATTTATTATAGGACGAGGTTTTGACAGATGCAATTTCAATTGGTCTTGAAGAATATACAGTAAGAAATATTTATAATAAAGTATTTTTTGTTTGAAAGTGAATAAATATTGAAAATGTTAAGAAAAATGATGAAAACTCCATTTGTGCTTTTTTAAAATATCATCCATTTAATATTTATTATTAAAATGTTATTCATAAATTAAAACTATTTTAATAAAACTTTTACTCAAAATAACACTCTTTTTTAAGTTATATCATAAATATATATATTAATTTGCTTAAACTCAGGAAAATGTAGTTTTTCAGCTTAAAAATTGCATGAAAAAGATTTGTTTTTATGCTAAAAACATCCACTATTTTAAAAAATAATTTAGATCAACATGGAAATAAATGAAAAATTTTATTTTAAATTGGTTAGTGACTCTCTCTAAGAAGAAACAAATTACGTTATGGATTGTTTTTTAAGTTTATTCAAAATACATTTTCCATATCAATTTTATAAATACTCATATGAATATTTAATTTTCCAGTATTAACTTTCCATTTCAGTTTTAAAGTTAAATTACTAATTAAGTCTGATTTAAAATAGAGATCATCTATTTTTTTCTTAATAGGGACATTCTAAATGAAATTTTTGCATGAAAATTGAATTCACTAAAAATTTAATGCCAAATTTATTGTAAAAATTCGAAATTGTTTTTAGATTTCTGAAATATCTGGAATGATATATGAACATTCTGATTTAAGCCTAACGTCAACTAACCAGTTGACGTTAGGCTTAAATAAGGGCATTATTATATTAAGTATAAGGGTAATATTACTGCTTAAAGGCAGTGCTTTCAAGATAGACTAATTATCTAGGTAGAATGATAGGTTATAGCGGACACTTTTAGAACTCTATACTAAAATTCTTGTAGCTCATATTGAAGATTACTGGATTTATAGTCAATTGACTAACATTTTTAATAAAGTCGAATGTAGTCTTTTAATCAGTCGGTGAACACTACAAGAAATTGTCTTGACATAAACAGATAATTCGAATTAGCAAAATTTGTGATAGAAGGCAGTTCAGGGATTTTAGACATAACAAAATTTCACTATTTATGTCATTAAGATTTAAATCTTTTAGATAGTCATAGACTTGTGATCTGTTGATGTTGAGTGAAAGATATGATAGCCATCATCCAGACTGGAGACAATAAAAGATTTCATGATTTCAAGAAGATGAGCAGTACGAGCACCCTATCTATTTCCTACATTACCTTTTAAGGCATTCAACTTCTTTGATACTCTGCTCTCTTTTCATGAAAATGACGACAGAACGATAAATTGAGCGAAAAATGTAATCTCATAAGTCGAATATTTTTGTTCCAGGAAGTATGATGATCAAGTTTAAATTAGATTGTTGTTGTTTTCAAGAAAAGTCAATTACGGAACATCTTTGTGAGTCTATAGACAATTACCATTTATGACATCAACTTCCCAATGTTCCAAGTGAAGATGGACTATCTATCTTAGTAATGTATTTGTTTTTAGCTTCAGTTGTGTAAGAAGAGTTATTCTCGTTGGATTCTTTTTGAATCGCTAAGATTTCACAAAATGTACTTATATTTGACAATATTATTTTTAGCCTGATTTGAGGAGATAAAAGTGACAGTTCAGGGGTCAATTTCATCGATTGGTCATGGCACGAAAGTTATTTATTTTCGGGAATTTAAAGTACCAACCAGTGGCGCATGTCAAGTTCCTATTTCATTTATTTGTTTGTTTTTCATACTGAATCTATTCATTACTATGTTTCTAACAGAAAAATTATGAAATTAATTATAACAGAATTGTTAATATATTTTATACGCTATTTTTAGGAAGCATGCCTTAACCCTACGAAAGGTAATACATGCAGCCGTTATGACGACCTAACGGTGAGTAAAATCAATCTATCTTCTTATTCTCTCCCGTAAACACACGCACATACACATACATGCCCATTACATGTGTCGATGATGCTTGACATGAGCATCAGAACTGCTGCTAAAAGGCTTGCGGGAATTGTTGATTTGCCGTAAATTTTCTGTTTGTGAAAGTGCCTTCGGTCTGAAATTATTAACTCTAGAGAACCCAGAGGGTGATTGAACACGGTGATCTCTTTTATAATGTAATTTTATTTTCGGACACTAAAATTCACAACAATACTAATTAATTTCTTTCATCATCTATCATCATTTCTATCACATTCCATCAAGTATTTTGTTTTATAAAACTTGTCTTGTGTGTACGCTGTTATTACTTTAGACACCCCATTTCTAAGAGTCTGAATGTTTAAGAGGATGTTTCAGTCACAAGTAAACAAGCTACTCAGATTATATTTTGGAGTTCTATATTTTTTTATTTCCATGTTATATTTTATTTTGTTTTATTATAAATGCTCAATATATGCACTCACGCACACACACACACATTCTTATCCTTCCTGGTTGACAGCAGCATCAAACCAGGTCCATAAACATAAAATGCCTTCAAAAATTGGAGCATAGCCTCAGGGTTTGATTACAGCTTTCCTTTATTTAAACCGATGCAGACCAAAATGTGCGTAGGAGCAGCTTGAATCACATTGAATATTGCACACAGGGGATAAACTTTGTGGCCCAACACATGACGTTGTACACGAATGTGTCCAATTTGAAATCTCGCAAGCGTTGTCTGATCTTATCTGTTGCCAATTCCAATCAAAACAGCACCAAAGCGATTTTTCTCATACCATTCATGCATGGTGTTTCTTCCAAGAAAAATATATATCTTGCCTGTCCCGTATGGCAATATCTTATATATACATACATTCACTTCTAAAAATTAAGCACGGAGAGGAAAATGCTAATTTCCGGAAGCCAATTACAATTGAAGAGAATGCAAATCGCTGCAGAGGTAGATGGATGTATGCAAATATGTTTGGTAGCCTCCAATCACGCTTTCATGTCAAGAAATATACAAAAAAAGATATTCTTTTAAGATATCAGCTTTTTGCAGTGTTACAGAATACTTTCATACAATATGTTTTCAATCATACTTGTTTCTATGAGTTCAAGAAGACGAATGGAAGATTCTGTGCGCTGGCGTACTGTGGAGCACATTGAAGCCAGACAGTCGATCTCAGATGTTGCTCTTTTTTTCAGGGTACATCATTCTGTAATTTCACGTTTATGGAAACAATTCGAAGCCACACAGACAGTTGTCCGAAGGCCGTAGTCAGTCGTCTAAAGGTTACGAACCCCGAGTACTTTTGTTTTAATAGACGGTAATGCACGTCCCCATAGAGCTGATATCGTCGATGACTTCCTGGAGAGTGAAGGGATTGCTAGTATATTCGCCCTACCTTAATACCATTGAAAATGCTTGGGTGCTTTCGACCGTGCTGTATCTCCACGTTTTCCACCTCCAGTCACTGTTATTGAGTTGAAAACTGCTCTACAAGAAGAATGACTATTGCTTAGTTCTGCGGTGATTGGCCATCTAATTGAAAGCATAGTTACAAGGTGTAAACTTTGTATACAGATGAGGGGGATCAGTCAGTCAACAATGGCACTACAACCCTGTGTGGGTCCTGGCCTTCTCAATGAGCTTATTCCACCTTGGCCTGTACTCAGCAGCACTTTTCCAATTAGATGTTCCAATAGTATTAAAGTCTATCAAGACAATCAATCCATCTGATTTTGGGCCTACCTCTGGAACGCTTTCCCATTGGCCTGGCAAGAAAGATAATTGAGGGGGATCACTTACCCTATTAATGTCCTTTTTTAATTTTAAGCTGTTTGTTTCCACTTTATACATAATTCTGTAAATATATATAAGTATTTAAAAGGAAATAAAAATTATATTGAGTACACTTAATATTTATAACATATGTAAAATTAAATATTTAGCTTTTAGTATATGTTACTATAAACCAATAATGTATATAATTTCTACTTAAATGTTGTATAATATGTGGATCTTTTATTTTCTATGTTTAATTTTATGAAAAAAATATTTTTAGATATTAACTACTCTTACAAGCGTGTCTAAATAATAAATTATATAAAATTTGCTAATAAATTTACAGGGATTAATAGAAGTGTAATTGAAAATGTGCAGTTGAAATAATTCTTCAAAGAACTTTTATTGAATTTTAACACTATTAAGTCACTTACATTTAAGATAAGATTTCAATATTAGCTGTTAAATGAAGTTTCAAGGCATTTTTATATTCACTAAATAATTGTCTTTGGGGAATACTTTTTCTGGAAACTTTGCCTTACTTACCTGCCCGAAGGGAAGAATGCAGAAAATGTTCTTGCACCCATCCTATCCAACGTGATTGTTAAAAACAAAAATGCAATATTTTCATCTCAAATTTTTTAAAAGTCGTTTGGATCTTGCCCGGAGTTTTATGCTCAGAAAAAAGGTTGATTTAAAAAAACATTAGAACTAAATAAATAAAAATGTATATATATAAATTGTGAATTAACATATATAGTATCTTTTCTTGCATTTAATATCGTAAATATTGTTTAATTGTCGTAACCATTTTCTTAAATTTAAGAAAACTTCCTGAAGTAGTAGTTATTTTTCGTGGCATAAATTAGTTGTAACATAAATTATAACATTTTTCTCAAAAAGTAAATTATTATAATAATTGATTAAAAAATGTGCACAAATTAAAATATTTGTGCACATTTTTTCAGAGTATATTAATTTTTTATTTCACTTTTTAGAATGTTGGCATTGAAATTCTTGATGAGGCGCATGCAGCAGGACTCTGTTAAATTTATAGCGCTTTCTTTTGTTTCATGAAGCTTTCTTGACATTAAAATATTATTTTCTTTAGTAGTCTAATTTTTGATGTAATGCTGCTAATATAATCATTGATTTGTACTGAATTATATCCAGCTATATCAAGTTATTTTTATATACATGCATATATGTGTTAAAAGGAATTAAGTTAAAAAAAAAAAAGAAATGATAACGAATTATGAAATAAAATTATTTTAATAAATGTGTAAAAATATTATTAAAAATTGTAATAAATATTATATTATGCAAATAATTCTTTAATTGAATGTTAATTGATACAGAGAGTAACTAATTGTGAATAATATATATGAACATAAGAGAGTTTAATATATGAATAAACACAAGCTTAACACAACAAACAACATTATTTTCCTTTAGTAATACTCAGTAATAGAGTTAAAAATTAATACGAAAATTTTTTAGTACTTAGCTATACCATTTCTTATACATATATGTTATAAAACACTTGAAAGGGTAATAAAGCATTAAATTTGGATATTCTATTGAAGTAAAATGTAGATTTTGGAATTTTGAATAAATTATTGAAGTTATTGATTAGTAGCTACAAAATTCTCTTCATATGTATGTGGAATAACAATTATAAAAAAGAAAGTAAATGTGAAAGAAGCCCATGGTTTTAAGGTATTTATGAAAAATTTTATAATATTAATTGCTGAAAATTGGACCATCCATAATTTACAATGTAGCACAAAACAGAAGAATACTCAATACGTGAATCAAAAGTAGTATTAAAATCAAGGAAAAGGACATGAGTGAAAAAGCTTTAATTGTTTTAGTTTCTCTTAATTTGCTTATGGAAATTATTTTTCTTTTTCATTTTGAAAATCACAAGAAAATTCAATTCGTAAAATATTATATTCATTGGAGAATGGAATCCAGACAGAAACACTAAAAAATGTGTCGTGCACTGTTGTAAAACGAGGAAATGACATTTTAAGAGGGTGTGAAATGTATTCCAAAAAATAAAAGGTAATGCTGCACTTAGCTTAGGATAATTCAGGTATTACTACAAAAACACTACAATTGTAATATGTTTTTAATTGATCAATCAATGTTATGCTGTGTTCATTTACTATGAAAGACAGAGGGGCATCAACTCGATAACCAACAAGTGCAGCACGAGAGTCCCATTCCACTGCTAAATGCATTCACTAACTTTCTTCCTATCAACACAAGAAAATTTCGAGTCTCTCGCAACTCGCCTTGTAGAAAATATGTTGGAATATGAAAATATAGTGGCAAACAGAGTCTCAAGCATCACTTTTGATTTTGATTCAGCAGTTCAAGGGCTCGAACCAACACCCCCTGGAATACAAGGCCTGGGCGCGTGAGTTATGATTCATCAAAAGAAGACCTGTTGAAATCTTCGCTATCGCTGTTACACTGACAAAAATATATACAAAATTTGCACGTAAAACCATCAAATGTTTAGCTTTTTATCACATTAAATTTAACAAACCACCACCTCCCTCTGTGTCCTGCTCTGAAGGATGACTCCATTTACTCCCGTTATTGGGAGGCGAGGGAGCTGCTCTTCAGACTTTCACCCTGAACTTTGTATATCCGTTCTTATCATTCTTTGTTCTCTCTGTATCCACATTTGGCGATAGAACTGTTTTCGTTTTCGCCAACTTCATTGGAAAATTTTTTTTTAACAAACAAAAAGTTTTTTCTTTTAGAAAATAAGATTACATTTATTAATATAATTGAATTATAAAGAATGAGTTCATTATTTAAAGGTAGAAGAATTTTACTTAACATTTATTTCTTTATTTTTTTAGAAAAATAGTAAAAGAGAGATTTTAAAGCTGTTATTTTTTTATTTTTTATTAAAGTAGTTATATGAAATTTAATATTAGAATTTTAATATCATCATTGTATCAAACAGCATTTCCGCGATTTTTAAACAAGAAGTAATTACACTAAAATTGAAACAGTAATCTAAGTTTAAAATATTTATAAATTGAAAAAATATACACATTTTTAATTGGATTATCCATCTAAATACAATTGGACAGAATTGAAAAAAATTCACGAGCAACAAAAATTTAGTTTATAAATAGAAATGCATATATAAAGGAAACACATTTTTTCATATTAATATTAAGCTAGATTATATAAGCTTTCTAAATTTTTTCTTCTCATTAATGTGTAGGATTTTTAAAAGAAAACATATTATAATAACTATGAACAATTGCGAAAAGTATTAGAATTAACAATATTTTATATTTTATTACTTTGAAATTAACAAACGTAAATTATTTTGATTTGCAGAAAATAATTTTAGATTTCTTAAAATAGTATTTAATTAACCTAACGCATTATTAGATCGTTAAGTAAAGATACTAGAATTTTATACCCTTGGTAAAATTTATGAAAAAATAGTAAGATATAAAAAATGAGCTAGTTTATTCTGTTAATTATTTGTTACGAAAATATTTCTATTATATTTAACAATAGAGAATTTTAATGTCATAAGTAAATCATATTAAATATTCTCGATTTTAAAACAGTAAGTAAATAAAACTAAAAATAAAAACATAATTTTCAGTTAA
>CM057819.1:41197072-41344572 GCA_030067965.1 Latrodectus elegans
ATGGTAAATTTAAAAGTATATTATTTCTTATGCAAAAAAGTTCTTGCTAACAATTTTTTAATGCTAGATTTGTATAAATCTTTAACTGGAGAATCAGCACAGAGCTATAAATAAAATTAAACTATGCAGTTTAACATTATATTTCTCATTAAATATATGTGTTATATTAATAATACTTGATTTCAATACAATTTGATATTTATGTGTATTAATATTCATATGTATTTATATCCTTATACATTCAATTGTATCATATGTATTTATATCCTTATACATACAAAGCTAAATATTTTTAATTTTCATATATTTTTTCATTCAACAACATAATTACTGTTCAACATATATACTATGTAATTATACATTTATGTATTATTAATCTGATTTTTTACATTTCCCTTTACACATTTATACAAACAAATACTTTCCCATTATAAAATAATTTTATAAAATCAATGCTATACATTTTTTCTCTTAAATTTTAAAATATTCTTGAAACACTTAATTTTAACATTCAATTATTTCTAATATAGTACTAGTAAACTCATGCATTCGAAATAAAAATTTTGATTAAATGTATGAAACTTACTCTTGATGACTTCTTCGGTTAAAAATCCTTTCTTTAAAACGTAAGATTCCATTTTGGAAGTTTAAACACAGTACACTAGTAATACAACTGTCGCGCGAGCGTAATTTTCTTTGCAATAAGGAACGTAGCACCCAGATGGCAGTATTCAGCAGTTTTTTTTGGGAAAATATACTATCCAGAAATAAAAACTTCTACAGATATCAAAATAAAAATCAAATATGCTAATTAAGAAAATATTTAAAAAACATAAAAATGCCACCACGTTGTTCACATGTTTTAGGTTGAAAAACATAAAAACTCCTTTATTCCAGTCTAGCGAAACGGGTCTTCTCTTCGTGACGTCACAAACACTTCCCATTCCGGCGCTCAGGCCTTGTATTCTAAGGAGTGTTGCTCGAAACCCACCTTATGCTTACATGTTTGTAGTCATTCGAAATCCACTTTCAACCGTAGGTCTCAATCTAATTAGTCCTCATGTGCAAAAAACAACCATTTGGGGGAGAAGTATTACTACAAAATCTACAACTGTAATATTCTTTTAACAGCTCCTCCATCTTGATCAATCAATGTTAAGTTGTGTTCATTTACTATGAAAGACAGAGGGGCACCAACCCGATCACCAACAAGTGCAGTAAGAGAGCCTCTATCCACTGATAAACGCATTGTCATTTTCGTTTTCTCAACGCAAGAAAATTTCGTGTTTCTCCCATCTTGCTTTGTGGAAAATATAATTGAAACTCAAATATCACTTTTGACTTCGATTCAACAGTTCACGGGCTTGAACACCACCTTGAGCTTAGATGTTTGCAGTGATTCGAAATCCACTTTAATTCGTAGGTTACAATCCAACTGTCCTAATGTTCAAAAAATAACTGTTGAGTGAGAAACATTATTACAAAAATTACAACTGCAATATGATATTAATAACTCCACACTCTTGATCAATCAATGTTAAGCTTTGTTCAGTTATTATGAGTAATGGAAGGGCAGCAGCCTGATAACGAATAAGTGCGTTACGAGAGACCCCCGTACCACAGCTAAATACATTCACTAACTTTCTTCCTATTAACCTAAGAAAGTCTCGAGTCTCTCATATCTCGTTTTGAAGAAAATATGATTGAATATGAAAATATAACGATGAATAAAGTCCCTAAAATCAGATTTGATTTCGGTTCAATAGTTCATTGGTTCAACTGTTCACAGTTTAGGAAAGATTGTAAATACGTTGGGTGTGTGCACAACGATGCCATTTAACTCATTAGAATAAAAGATAACAACTTTTCAAGGGTGGAAGAACAGCCTTAATAATATTATCAACGTTATTATCGCGTTAATGTAGAACAGATGGGTAACAAGCTTGGATGCTGAAGAAAAAAATGCATCTCTTCAAATTTTGTATTCTCACTTCTGAGAAATTTATTTTGTCATTAGCGCTTAACAAAGTTTGATCTGAAGCATAACTTTATTCACTTTAAATCGTTACAGAGAATAAAAAAATCCTGATAAGTTTTATACATTTCTTATATTACGTTTTTGCACAGTCTAAATTTTGTACTGAATTAAAGTTGTGCAGCAGAGGTGTTTATTAACATTGAATATTTCAACTAAGAATGTTTGTTTTACTTAAAATTTTTACAAAACACGCGAATATAACTTCATGTATTATAAAGGGAAATAATTTTAGTTTAGTAGATTCAGAAATTTTAAATTATTTTTACTTTGTACTTTGCAGAATATTTTTTAAATCTAAATATTAAATAACAGTCTTTTTTTTGATACAATTATGTTATTCTGTAACTATCGAGATAATACTAAAAATAGTTTATTTTTATTTGTTGAGTTAATTTGTTTTATTTGTTGAGTTTATTTTTATTTGTATAGTTTATTTTTATATATAGTCTATTAGAATTGCATAGAATCCATCATTGGACAATGTAAGTTGGTGTAATATTTCTTCAGGATTAATTTCCAGACAGCTGTTTTATATATATATTCATATGGCAATGTCTGATATTAACTTAAGTTTCGTACAGATAAATTTTGAACAAGCGAAATTGCATCTGATATTTCATGTTATCGAGAGTCACTGTCAAACTTGTGACATCTTAGATAATGTTGTCGAAATTGCATCACGTATTTCATGTTATCGAGAGTCACTGTCAAACTTGTGACATCTTAGATAATGTTGTCGAAATTGCATCACGTATTTCATGTTATCGAGAGTCACTGTCAAACTTGTAACATCTCAGATAATGTAATTTATTATTTAATATAAGATACCAATATCACGGTGAGATTGAAATTCATGCCTGTCATTTTGATAAAAACACAATGCTTTCAGTACATTTCCTAGAATGATATAATAATTATTTAATTATCTCTTGAATGTCAAAATTATTAATCCGAAAAAGTAAATTATTTATGTTAACTCAATATAAATGAATACAATATTCTTCCGCATAAAACTCATAAAATAGATACGAAATCCTCTAGCCGAAGCCAATTCCAATATCAACTAGCACAATCAAAGAATTTTAAGAATAGTAAATATTCATATGTGTGTTTATATCTCTCTCACACACACACACACACACACACACACACACACACACACACACACACACACACACACACACACACACACACACACACACACACACACACACACACACACACACACACACACACACACAGATGCAACTATAAGTGAATAACATTGTAAACTAAAATAACTGTTGACAGATTTTATGTGTTCTTATTGAAATACACTTTTAAATAAATTAACTATTATACAAACCCTTGTGTTGCTTTCTTAACCATAGCTTCCTCTTGTAGAGATCATAATAGTCATGATCTTAGCAAGATGTAATATGAGTTGTTACTTCGAAATGTAAATTGATAAAATTAATTCTCAGTCTCATTTAGCTCCTTGAATTTTCATCTTAGAGAAAACTAGGATGATTAAGGGAAGTCCGAAACAGGCATTCTTTTCATATGGTTGCAAGATGGTTGAAATTGCTTTGTTAGAAACCTTTCCTGAGAGATACAGTATTAAGTACAATGAAAGAGTGATCTTACGCTGTTCTTGCTACGCAATATATAATTTCTCTTGAATTACCACAAGGAATGCAATTAAAATTTAAAAGAAAGTAGGCTCCAACCATTACTTCATCGATAGATCAAAAGATTGATCTGTTGTTGCTGTTGTTTGATAATTAGTTATTATTTGTTACTATTATATAATCAGCTATTTAATCTGATTATATAATAGTAACTGATTATTAATTATTTAGTCTGATTATATAATATATAACCAATTATTGTTTGTTACTGTTTTATAATCAGTTATTGTTTGCTGTTTGATAATCAAGAAAGAAAGAGATCATGAATGTTATATTAAACTAAACATGTAATCATTTCTAGCAAATGGAGTTAAATGGAAGTTCTGTTTCATTGCTGTATTCATTGTTATCAATGTATTTCGTGCTCTCTAGTCAACGATTTAATATTGATTTTGATGTAATATAATGAATATAGTTTTTATGATAAGGAGTTTTTTTTTTTAATCTGAATCATTTAATTTCTATTTTTGTTGAAAAACGGAACAGAAAATGGACACTTCAATATGTTTTGATGTATTGTCTTCCGTGATATTGTCCTCTGAAATTAATATTTAATAAAAAGGAAGTTATATTAAATAATTTTCAGAATGTTTGGGTCAAGATGAGACCCAATCAGAACCAATGTAGTATTTGTATTTAGTTTTAATCCAGTGCTCACAAGACAACATGAATTCCAAGTTGAACCTCTGTTATAATTTGTTGAGTCTCAGCCGATTAGCAACGATTTGATTGGAAGCTCGGAAGTTTGATCCAATCGTGATACAGTTCATGTCAGTGTTAAAACATTTAATACATCTTTGTATACCTGTTTAAACTAGTGTAAATAAGGGCTATAACTGAAATTTTATAAAAGAATCGAACAGCAATGTGTTTTGTTTAGGACTTGTTAAAAATTTTAAATCTTTATTTCACATTTATTCACCATTACTCTGTATAAGTTTTGTTCAATGCTAATGGTTATTTTTTACCAGCAATATATATTATTATAATAGAAAATATTTCCTATTTATTTAATCAATAAATAGGAAATATATTGATTAATTATTATATTATAATAATATTTCTTATTTATTTAATTATAAAAAATCTGTTATTGAGATATATTTTGTTGAAAATGGAAGTTTTCATTGAACAAAACATTTGTATACGTTAATCTATAAATTTATGTACATGAGAATTTCTCTCTACTTGACTCTCTACTGCTCTCCTTCCCACAATTTTTGCCTGAAGTGGTTTAAACAAATGCCAGCTGTGTTTCATCATTTGAAGGTTTCTGAGCTTATGGATGTGGTTTAATGTTTCTGTCCACCAGGAGGGATGAGCACCAACAAACACATTAAGCTTAGATATTGACTCGAAAAAAATAAAGCATCAAAGAAAAGTTTGATGAAAGAATCAAAGAATTTAGTTAGTCAAACAAAGCAAAATTTGCTGTTTATTAAATAATTAAAGAATTGTTGTAACATTAATTAAGAAACATTTTAGACTGTAAAGTTAAAAATAGTTCATTTGCAGAAGTTTTTAAACTTAAATTGTATAAAATGATGAGGAAACACTCGTATAAGAATCTCTCATGGTTTATCTTCCTATAATACACGATAACTTAATGTAGAATTCATTGCCAACGAAAAAAGCAAAATCGAAAATTCTCTAAGGAATTATTCAGCTATATTATAATTGCATTTATAAGAAATAATAGATAAATATAAGAAATAATAGATATAATACAATATAAAAGATTTTTACATGAAATAATTTATTCAACATAGTAATATATTTTTTAAAGGAACCATTTTAGATAATCTATTACTTGATTATCTAAAATGAAATTATCTAAAATTTAAGAATACTTCTATGACCAAACACGATTACTTTTAAGAAAAATCTGTATAGTTAAAAAAATGTTAGTGTTTCTTAATAAATAGATTTTATGATTGTTAGTTAATTTTTTTCAAGTAGAATTTTTTTCAAATTAAGCTTTATCCAAAATAATTATTAATTTATTAAAAAAAAAAAAACAGCACATGCCATATTAAAATGGCATTTTCTGTTTTTCGCTGTAAATACATGAACCTGTATTTAAATTATTGGATTTATTTAGTACAAAATGCAAGTTAGAGTGTATTACAGCCATTCATTTTATTATAAAAAATAAATTTTTGGGAAAAATGCCTTGGCATGTATTACGTGTAATACAACAGTGGACTTGTGTATTGCTCGATTATTAAAATCAAAATGGCGCAATATTTTGTGAAGTATTCTATTTATTACGCATATTTATTGAATATCTGAGCGCATTTGGTGTAAAATGCAATTTTAAAGATATATTCCAGGTACTTATTTTATTAAAAATATAAGTATTTGGAGAAAAATGCCGTTGTATATATTACGTTTAGTGAGACCAGGAAAAACAGCTTTACACATTTCAAGGCAAGTTGGTTGATGTGAACTATGTACGGTCTTGTGTTATCCTGCTGATAAAGGGAATTGGGCACCCTCTGAAAGTAGAGTGTCACCGACCATAGACATCAATCACGAAACGTTGGGCTGCCATGGTACAGTGACTACGAACAAGAGGTGATCTAGAATCGTACGCATTGGTGAGCCAAACCATGATGACGTGTTGTCGCGCGTTGGGGCGTTTCAGAATTGCTGCAGGAATGGACCTGTCTCTAGTAACCAATCGATGGCACATGACACTACTTCATATGGGATCATCCAGGGCGTCCTGCATATACCGCAGAATTTCAGTATACATGCTTTGCGTGGCCACCAACTCCTCCCATTGGATGCGTTCATCCACGCGTACTAACGTTATTTTGGCTGCGTCGGCAACCTATGAACATTCCACAGTTCCTTGTTGCAACTTTTCTCACCATAGACAGTGCACTGTGGACGTATCAGGTGACTGTCAATTGCGATTTACTCTAAAGACAAAACTGCCTTTATCTGTCAGATGACCATACCCCTAGTAAACTGATCTGTGTGTTTGAACTGACTCCGTTATCGATGGGCTGGAGTTCTCTTTAATTACAGGCATCCTTTGTGTCAAGAACAAATTGTTAACGATTATTTTCAAAGCGGCAATAAAGGCTCAAATATGCCCACTTTGCCGGTTATAACTTAGCATACGTGATTTGGAGATCAACGCATTTTACAGCATTTCCAAAACTCGGCATTGTGCGTCTACATTGAACTTTACATGGTTTTCTGGCGATTCCTTCTTGGTGTTGCTTTTTTAATGCCGAACAGTGTATATTAAAATGTTTCGGTGCATTTAATGTAAAATGTCCTTCCAAAGCTAATTCAGGCAATTATTTTACTATAAAAGGTATTTTTTGGAAAAAAAAACCATTATATTTGCTAGTACTCCTAATACGACAAAAAAAAGGGATTTTCGCTATTGTTAAATTCGAAAGTTCACTCGATATCCTATGAAATATGCTAATCATTTCCCTAAGCTTTTCTGTTCTTGCGATATGTTTGAGGTTTTAATAAGGAAACTTGCATATAAATCACTTCATTACAATAATAATAATAATAATAATAAAACAGAAATTGCTTTTTTTTTATTTATTCTCTTTTTACGTGAATTTTTCATATTTCTGAACATTTATAAACTAGTATCTCTAAATATTTGACATCATTCATATGTTTACTGAAACCACAAAATCAAGCTAAAAATGATCCAAATTATGATTCTAAAAAAACTTAGAATATTAAAAAAATTCTGCATTTTATTTAAGAAAAGTTTTATTGCTTCTAATTTCATAAAGGATTAAAATTTAATTATATACAATACAAATTCCTACAAAATTTTAAAAATAATTTAATAAACTAAATGTTTAAAATTTCTCAACAATAGAAATTTAAATTTTGTTACAATGAAAAAAAGTTGCAGATGATTCAATGATGATTATTTTATTTAATATTTTGAGTTATTTTAAAAATTATAAAGAATTATTTTGATTTTGCAAAAGGAATAAGTCTTATAACTTTCACCTGTAAACCGTAAGCAAGAGTTATGAACACAGGTTACAAATATGCCTGATGAAAATGGATTGTTAGTCATGGCTGAACAGGCACAGTTATAGTTTCATTAAAATATCATAAAAAAGAATTGAATATCAATTCATGGCATGCAAATTTCATACTTAATCCTTTCCGAAAATGCGAAAGATAACAGCGCAAGGAGACAAAAAACTTAACCCTACTGGAATAATGTTTTTGAAATTAAAGAAGAAAACGAAAATATGATTAGATTTTTTTTTTGTCAATGCCTGTAATAATATAAATATTTTCTTTGCGAAAAAATGAAAAATGAAAAATTGATTATACTAATAAAATTATAAATGAAATAATATGATTTATTTCAATAAAAGGAGAAAAAATTGCTCAGAAAAAATGGATTTGTTCTATTCACTGTTAAGCTTTCTGCTTTTTTTGTACCCAAGCAAAACACTAAGCAAAAGTTTAAGTAAAAAAACTTAAAAATAACCCAATCTCTTTAGCTTTGAATGTTTAAGGAAATGCTCTTCTATAAAATGTGTATTTTTTCTTCTTATTATATTATCAATGTTAACTACAGGTAAATTTGCATCATTATATTATAGCGTAAATTAAGTTTTCTTATTAAATTCATCAATCCAGTGATTTGAAATTGAGTGTTCTTAGATTTTAAATTTGAAGCAAATTCTTCTTTCAATTTATAAATAGTTTTCGTTGACTTGAAAGCTTATCTCTCGAATTTCATTGAACCATTAGTAAAAGCAAATTTCTGGGGTCCAAAATCTTGATAATCTCATTATTTTACTAATTTGATTATTTGTTTTCAATCCTTTTTACATTTATTTCAAAATAAAAATTAAATATTTCATTCAATTTAATTAAAAAGAAGTGTTTCTACTAATAAGATATTATTTGTGTATTGAGTCATTTATCTATCTTAATCAAGCATACATTCATTAAACCAATGAAAAATAAATGTTTATCAAAGACATACGAGATATGCAAGAGTGTATAATGAAGAGATAAATGTAAATTGAAATTAAAATATTTGTGTATAGTTAAAGATACTATTATAACTGTAGAAAAAATGGCTCCAAGGAATTATGAATAAATTAATTAGAAATTTGATTACAATGGTATTAAATTTTGATTAAATGCTCAAATTATTCCAATGAAACTTTGTATGAGAGAGATAGAGAGAGAGAGAGAGAGAGAGAGAGAGATAGAGAGAGATAGAGATAGATAGATAGATAGATAGAGAGAGAGAGATAGAGATAGATAGACAGAGAGGAGAGAGAGAGAGAGAGAGAGTTAATTTGCATATTTTTATTTTAAATTATTTATTATAAATCATGTTTTTATAAATAATATAAAAAATTTGGAAACCATCGTGAAATTTTAGTTCATAAATCTTGTATTTTTACTTATTTAATTCAATTTTATATGATAAGAATGTTATTGTGAATTAACTGATATTTAAATGATACTGACACTGATATTTGATGAATCACAAATGAAGAAAATAAAATGTTTCTCCACAATTTCTGGAAGCAATTCCGTAGATTGGGTTGGATTTTAAAGTGCAAAATGCATGTAATCCTCTCCTCTCTTATTAAGTAAACAGATTAAATTTTCAGCTTTGACTCATGCTTAGAGCCAATTAACATGATCTGATGTATTTTTAATTCTGTATTATTAACTGAAGTTCATAAAGATATTTTATAAATATCTTTGTGGCAATAGTGATAAGATGAAAGTATTTAATAAGTTTCTTCTCGATAGTACTTGATAATAAGATATAAACCATTATATTGAGTCTTTAATGTGTGTAATTTCTTGAGTAAGCATTTAATTAATTAAGAATAAATGTTAAAACACTTTTGTGCAAATTTATTGCTGTATTGGAAATATATCTTTAGAACAAATCAATTTATATATATATATATATATATATATATATATATATATATATATATATATATATATATATATATATATATATATATATATATATATATATATATATATATATATATATATATATATATATATATATATATATATATATAATTTTCAGATAAACAATTCATATTAAATGGAAAACACACACATTTATATTCATAAATTAAAATTGTTTTTATCTTTAGAAAACAATATGTAGAAAAATCTTCAATTAAAATGGTTTTTCTGTTTATGCTAACTTTTATTAGTTTATTAAATTTAGGTGTTAAAGATTTTTGATATCGGAATATATTAGTGATATAAAAGTAATTTAAAAATATAAATCCGATCGGACTAATGTGCAAATAACTTTTAATGTTACTTTATAATAATAAAATATCGATTTACCTCAAAAGATTATGTATTTTTATATTGTATATTAGATGACCATGAGATCAGAAGCTAAGAATGCAAATGGAATATAAGTCAGAAACAGAACACTTGCTTCGTATCAAATGCTACATTAATTTCTTATATTATAGACTATCCAAAATATTAATTTCTTATTTAAAAACTATAGAATATGGAATTGTGTGTGTGCCAAACGATTTTGGAATCGCAAAACAATATCATGCTGAAGTGAAGTCATTTAAGTGACTATAGAGTAAGGTAACAGAGTTTCATAAATAGAAAGGACATTGTTACTTAAAATTAGGGATATATTTCGAGTTTCATGGAAGGCATTAACAGGCTCTGAATTTGATTCTCTAGACGAAGTTAGACGTATAAGAATTTCCATTCCGATAACTCTATGAATAATTCAAATTCTCTGATTCATAGAGGGGAATTTAAATTCTATGATACTTAGAAAAATTCAAATACTTGGATTCACAGAGGAATTCAAATTATTTGATTCCTATAAGAAATCCTATTCTCTGATTCACTCTCTTCTCAAATCATATTCTCTGATTGATTCATAATCTCTGGTACTCAAATTCTCCGATTCTCAAAGGAATGGAAAAAATGTACAGTTTTTAACAGTATCATTCATCATGAATACAGTTATCCACAATATCTGTCTAATGATTAGGGTGAATGATGTCTGAGAATAATTAATCATAGCTAACATAAGTCACAATGGTTTTTATAGGGATAATAATTAGTAATAAGAAATATCATCTACCTATAGTATTTCTGTTTTCATATGATATGACAGAAGAAGAACACAATCTGAGAGACTTTGCTGAAACTTCTAATAACTAGAGCGCTTATGATTGACTCATAAATAAGTCATATGAAGAGTGTGAATACATAAGAAAAGGTGGTTCAATCAGATTTATTTCATGAAAGCTGATATCAGTATTTTATTAAGGAGGCAAATTCCAGGAGAGGCCGTAACATTAAGTCATTAATTGTAGGTGACTGCTTATTAATGTAGGAAAATATAATAATACAAGATATTAATTAAAATAATCAAAAATTATTTTTAATTATATTTTACACACAACAGGTACAGAAGGGTATATATTGATTTAATATATGTTTGAGACTTATATATGTGTATAAATATTATTAAATGTAGACTTTTATTAATTACAATAAGAGTTACACAAATACTCTATGAATTAACTATGTAATTATGTTTTAAAATAAGGAATATATTCCAGATTGTTTTTAATTCTGTCTCTTTTTCTAATGTATTTATTCCATCGTAAAATATTTTACATTATGTATAATATTATAAAAAAAATCAATTTGTATAATATATTAGGAAATAATTTGTCAAATTGACAGTTAGAAAATTAATTGGCATCGTCTATTATTATCATTTATATTTAAATAAATGCAATTTAGCGCAAAAAGAGAGTTTAAATTATTCTCTGTTTATGAATTTTAAATGAATAATGTATGAACTGAATATTCTATGGGAAAAATTGAGAAAAAAAATAATCCTATCCACTAAGACATTACTGCTTATTGAGTAGTTCGTATTCGTCATATGAACCAGTTAAAGAAAACAGATCATGTAACAGTAAAAGTAATATAACATATACAATATGTATCACTCCTCTGACTTCAAAACTGAAGTAATAAAAGGAACTTAGATAATATATAATGGGGTGATAAAAATTGTAGTTCTTACTAGCACAGGGAAATTATTTTGTAACAAAAGAGTACACAATTCTATTAGAAACATATAAGACTTTTAATTTATATATAACCTTTTTTGAATCTATTCAAATGCGCACATAGTCAGCACTATTTCATTATGTTCAATTAAGAATTTACTATGAAACTACATAAAATCTGCATCAATTGTAATAAACGTTATCTATCATAGTGCAGATACCAAATAAAGATATCAATTCCACCCTAGTTCACACATGTACCACATAAAGTTCGTACTTGTAAATTATTTTTGATATGATGTTAATATTTTCAACGCTGAACAAAAGGTGTTTGTAAAATAAACCACATTTTCTTCATATATTATTTAAAATTAAAAGAAAATATAATAGTATTTATATGAAGATATATTTATTTGCCTAAAAGTCTCTACAGTGAAGGAAATTTTTTTATTCTCATTTAGTAATTAAAATAATGTCATATAAATGGTAATCTCGATCAGTTTTCCTCCCTTCAATGAGTCTATAAACTGAGTATCAAGCATGCTTAGAAACATGCTGCTTACACTAAGTGGGGATGTCACGCTAGGCTTACCACTTGACTGGGACATAAGCTTCACACTTCAGGTCCTTTGGTGAGGGAAACAAATACTGGCCATTTAACCCTCGATCCTCATGGGTTAATTGCCACAGGTTAATTTTTAATTTTTGGTAATCTCATTATACTAAACAAAATAATGAAACAATCCAGATGGCTATTATTTTTACAATATAATGTTTTTAATACATTATACAGATTCTTCTTTTTATTATTTTATTGTTTTTATAATGCATATAAATTCTATTCTCATTATAAGAAATGAAAAAAAATGAAAGAATTAAGATTGCTATTACTGTATTTACGTGAATATAATACGCCATCGAATCTAATGCGCATTTTAAAACTTTAAAGAATAAAAAAACTGTCGGCAAATGTAATGGACATCAATGGTATGAGGAATTTATTGAATCTTATTTTATACAACGATGGATTTATATATAAACTATTAATTAATGGTATGATAACTTTATTTAAATTTAGATACCATATTTTATACAATAATGGATTTATACATAAAGTATCAGAGCATACAGTTAACCTATTTGTGGGCAATTGTTATGTGAACCAATCATTGTTATTTACCACTACCGTATATACGGTACCTATCGTAAAATATGAACATGAAATAAATCGTAACATCTCTATCTAGTTAACAGTTTCTACAATCAGTGATTAATAGTAAACGTCTTTATTCACTAATGGTTTCATTATTGGAATCCTCGCAGCTCTCATCTTCAGAAGCAGAATCATTTCTTCTTTCCTCATCTTCATTATCGTCATCCTCGGCGTTCCAGAACACGTCATCTTCACTGCCATTTAATGAATTTGAAATGCAGCATTTCTTGAGTCATTTCACAACCATTGGTGCTTCCATGCTTTTCCAGGCAGCAGAAACCCAGTGTGCAACAATGTGCGGTGCAGCACGCTTAATGTTTCATGTCTGGGGCAGTTCTCGGTTTGGCTCACAAAACCATTTTTTGTACTCCGTCTAAACATCCCTTAAAAGGTTTATTTATACTAACGTCCAGGGGTTGTAACACAGATGATATCCCTCCAGGAATGATAACAAGATCACCGCCTAGACTGTGCATCTTCTCTTTTACGTAGTAGGTGAGATGACCATGAAATGCGTCCAGACAAAGAATTGATGGTGGATTGGAGAGCAAACTGGGACAGTATTCCCATGCATTTCGGAGTCAGTCAAACATTAATGATTCCTTCATTCTCTTAGTTTCGAATGAGGACATCATCTGGGAACAGCTTTTCATTCTTAGGGGTTTTAGGGCCCGTTTCCCGTTTGAACATTAAGAAAGGAGGAAGTTTGCACCCGTCTGATGTTATTGCCAGTATCCCTGGTATGCGTTGTTTTTCACATCCAGAAGTTTTGATGATAAATTCCTTAGTCTCCTTCTCTGTAATGGTATAGTTACGAGGCATATCAAACCAAATTGGTGTCTCGTCAGCGTTGCCAATTTTTCCCATTAAAAAATTCTTTTCCTTCCGAAGTTTGATCACATACAGCTTAAATGTCAGTAGTTCTCCCTGTAGGAAGCTTTTGGCATATTGTAATATGGCGTCTTAGAGATAAGCCCATACACTTCATAAGCCAATCCACCCATCCACGATTAGCCTTAAACTCTTGTTTCGGTATTCCAAGAACTTCAGCCTCCTCCTTTGATTTATTTCTCATGGTGTCACTAGTCACAGGTTTTCCATTCTTCCTCCTTTCATGTACGAATTAAAAAACGTTTTCTTCAATTTTAGGGTGTCTTCCTTTGCGAGGGCCAGTGAATTTCTTTCTACTAGCTTCAGTTGCAAACAGTGCCAATTTTTGTTGCCGCTACAAGCGAACATTGTTCTTAGCTACTTTGAACTTTCTCCCTGACTTTCTGTTGCCAGTTTTTCAACATAAAGAATTACTTTGTAAAATTAGTTTAAAAGTAGCGTCATATGACATTCTTCTCTATTTGCCCTCCATTTCATTATTACGCACTCTGCAGTTTGTATCTTCTATGCAATAATGTGTCAACGATAAATGTAACGGTAAATGTTGTCGAGAAATACAGTAATCCATTGTTACGATTTAAATTTGGTTGATGTCATCGGCGAACTGCTGTCCTTGCACTTGAATCTAATACTCCATCGAATCTAATGCGCACCCCATTTTTGAATACTACGTTTGGCCAAAAACGATGCGCATTAGATTCGCGTAAATACGGTATTTTTTACTGGTAAAATGAATTAAACTTTACAGGTGATCTCTTCGAAATATAAATTAACAAATTAGTAATTAGTAAAATTAGCAACTAGATTGAGGATATCTATATTTGTATTTTATAATTAAAAATCTCAATGTGATTTTAAAAGAAAATAAAAAGAGAAATTTATTTTCTTTCAATTATTATGCTCCAATTAAAACTTTTTATGGAGTTATAACATGGGTTTACATCCGTTTTGGATGCATATTTAAACATTTTCATAGTATATTCATTTGATTTTTAAGATTTGTTGATGAGCGATTTTTAAAAATTTTTAAAGGTTTTGAAGAGATTACGTTCTTTTATGATAATTGGAATAGATATGAAATATATATTCAGTTTTTTTTATCTATTATTACTTAAGTGCTATATAATTAGAATAGATATCGTATCATTTGTATTTAACGTTCAAATATTGTGGACTGTCATTGTTGAGTTTAAATAGCTGGCAGAGTGAATCGCGTGATAGTGTTGTTGTTATTTGTGATACTTGGACAAGCTAAGCTCCCTAGCCGACGACTATGTGAAATTAAGTGAGAAGAGTGCATTTTTCATTTAGCATGAGCACCACGAGGGTGAAAGTATGTCTTTACTCTAAGACTCTTCCTATAGATGGCACCATCAGTCAATCCACTTTTTTAATTTTGACATTGATCTTAAGTGGGAGGAAATTTTCTGCAGACTCTTACACCCATTGTATTAACTCAACGATCGACTTCAAGACTTTCGATTCCACAGATTTAATGAGCACGTATATTGGTTATCACGCAGCTATATCATGCATATTTTTTTAAATGTTCCTTAGTGCATGTGCATTAAGATAAATAAAATAAGAGATGATTAATTCAAAATCACATATTAATAAGGCTAAGTAATATAATTCAAATATGAAGCTATCTCGGCCACCCAGAAAAATGGATCACTTTCTCCCACATCAAGTCACATGGTTGTTCAAGTTTTGAGGGATGCTCATATTGAAGAGTCTAGCAAGGACAGAGTTTTGTTATGACCGTAGAGTTTTTTTCTTGAAACTTTTTATACAATCATCAATTTAAAGTGAATTCCGAATCACATCTATCCTCGAGGTATGAATCGAAGCAACGAGTTGAAGCCCAAAGCGATAACTGTTAAACTTCTAGGCCCTAGAAGGTATTCCTTGCACTTTTGATGCCCTAGAATCTAGGGCATCAAAAGTGTAAGGAAAACCAGTATTTTGAATCAAAAGTATTCCATGTAATAACTAAAGGATGATAAATACATTTTGCAAGACACAATGGTAAAATTTTAGAAATTAATTTCTATTTTCACTCTTTATAACTACATATATTAAATAATAAATAAAAATAAAATAATTTCATGGAAACTATTTGTATAAAAGAGATTCTATGACAAAAAATTATTCACACATCAAATCAATTGTAAAACCATATAGTCCCCACAAAACAGCTTAAAGAAAAAACTCTTAATCCATAAAAATCGATAAGATAGTTTTGTTATGAAGTTTTAGTTATGAAAAGCAAAAATTACATAATAGAGCATTTTAACAAAAGAGATTTCCTTTAGCAAAAACAAATTACAAATACTGTAGAAATCCAACTATCCGAACTCCGTTTATCCGAATCGTTTTGTCTAAAACATTCTTTTTAAAATTGTTGACTGTTCGGAAGCTAGTGCTGAATATATAGGGGAAAGGATAGTGGATGACACCGTTGATTTCAAATTGCATATCATAGTAAAATTATTTAAAGTGTCAATTAAGAAAATGACTTAAATTTTAAAATTGAAGCAGACATTTTAAAATTGAAACATCAGCTAGTGAAGCATTTATATGCTTTTTAATTGATTTGATGTGGATGGAATTTCAGCCTAAGTGTGACCACATGAAAATTATCAATATCAAAATTGATGCATGTCTTTTCTGCCTAAAAACAGATAGGGAACGCTTTACTGCTTAGGCTGATCGAAATGTCCAGCAATGATTGTATTTTATTTACAGCACTGCAGATACTTACTGTATTAATGTAAGCATAGCATTTATATAAGTACTTTAACATTTAAAAATAATGCATTTTTAACTACCTCTTTTTTTCTTTTAGAATATATAGTTTTTCTCCTATTTTCAACGTACAATAATTTATTAAATTTTTTCTAAAAAATCTAGTTATTCAAATTTTGATTA
The DNA here is from genome assembly GCA_030067965.1 of Latrodectus elegans. Classification (NCBI taxonomy): domain Eukaryota; kingdom Metazoa; phylum Arthropoda; class Arachnida; order Araneae; family Theridiidae; genus Latrodectus; species Latrodectus elegans. Next base: position 41,213,894 of record CM057819.1, read on the forward strand.
CTTGAATGGGGTACGGTGGCAATAAATTTGATTTATTGGAGTTCTAATTTATTATTAAATATAGAATAAAAAAAATGTGTGTGTGAAATAGTTTTAGCATACACTAGCAGCTTAATAGTTTTATATAAAATTAAATTGTATTTTTCTAACCAGTAAATGTATGTCCAATTATTCTAACCTTTATAATAATAAAAAAACGCTCTTTAAATAACAATAAAAATGCTATTTTTTAATTTTTTTTGAGTACTGTAGAATATAGTTATAAATATTATTAAATAAAAGCTTAATTGTTTTTTAAACATTCAAATTTTAAAATTTACATTATACATTTAAGCTGCTTTGTATATATTTATATAATTAAAAATTTGTAATTGAAGTTATTTAAATTTAAAAATTTTGAGTATTTAAAAAATAATGCATACTCCATTATTTTTTTAATATTCAATTTGATTTTTAAATCATCCATTTGAGTTGCGTTTTCTAATGAATAACTAAACAGATGTATAAGTTTTTGATTTAAATAAAAAAAATCAAACTTAATAAATTGATTTTTAAAAGATAATTTATGATGAATTCAAATTTTATGTAACAGTAGTTTTTGTAATAGTTATTTTATTTTCAGAATTGTAAATGAGGAAATTAGCTTTGAATTTTCTGTGAGGGTATTTCTTATCTGGAAAGATTGAATTGAAAATTAACTTACTGCCTAAAGTAAAGTGAAATTGACTTAAAAATATCTTAAAAAGCAATTTTCTATTTTTTGTATATGACAAATCATTTTTTCTAATTAAAATAATGTTTAATGTTTATTACAGAGTATTACACCAAAACAATCTATTGTCCATGTTTTTTTAAGTTACATCTGGATTCTTATATCTCTTCCAGGAAAATTTGTAGCAAATCACATATTTTAATAGTTTTTTTCATTTTTAATAAGAAAAATAGCAGAACAGATGAAGTCGAATGACAATACTAATAATATCAGGAAATAGGTGTTCAATCAAGTATTCTGTAAAAAGCGAAAAACAAATATTTTTCCTAATTTATTTGCTTAGTAATAAAACATATCATATACCAATAATCATGCAATGAAACATTCTAAAAAGTGTTTGTCAAATAATTCATAATTTATGAGATATTTATTCAACATTCATTGAACAATTCTCAAATAAGAAATAATAAGCATATCGTGAAAAATTACTATTGCCAATGAATATTAATTGTTTACATTTTTTTCATAAAATTAAGGAAGTTAAAATGAAATCCATATTCATAGATAACTCACGTGAAAATTTACTTTCTCCTATTGTTTTGATCTGATTAAACACGGAAAGAAATTTTCAATAAATTCTAAGCTTAATGCTTCTTTTTCTGAAATTCGAAATATTAAAAAGATATTAGTGTTTCGAAAACATACAATATAAAAAGAAAGTACAACAAGTAGTGCCAATACGAGGAACATAAAAGGTTGACAACAAGCAAGACTGCTGTTAATAAGAGTTTCAAAATTTGAAGTCAAAATAACAAAATGGAATCTGTTACAGTAACCGTGAATTTGATATGCATGAGCTTGTTGCTTATGCTGTCTGGAGGCAGGCATATGTTAACGTTAGCTGAAGGAACCGACCATTTTTACCCGTGCTTTACAATGCTTAATTGTGACGATTCTGTAGGTCAGTATCATGATAATTTAATTCAACTAAATACGTGTTATGTATTGATCCTTAGTGATTCGCAAATCTATTTGTTGGTTATTAGAAATTGATATCTAACTCTATAATTTTATTATATTAAACATTTAAAAATTATTTTTAGTTTTCAAATAGAGTTCGTTTAAAAGTTCTATTTCACTTGACATGTTTTAATGGACATTTGAATTTGAGGAGATATCCTTGTTATCTTCTATTCTTTTAGGGATATTAATACTTAGCATACTTAGCACATTGGATAAACTTTAATATTTGTAAGTTCTTTTCTGATATTTATGATCATGAATTAAAAGAGATATCTCAAGGAAAAAAGACTTTGATCAAATAAAAGTATTATTGATATACTCTAACAAGTATTATTGATATAAACTTTAAATAATAAACCATATACAATAAATATTATTAGTGGCCTAAAATATCAAATTGAATATTTTTTCCCCTCAAAATATTATAATAAAATATATATATTAAATTAATATATATATGTATGTATATATATATATGTATGTATATGTATATATGTATGTATATATATGTATGTATATATATATATGTATGTATATATATATATGTATGTATATGTATATATGTATGTATATATATATATATGTATATATATATGTATGTATATATATATATATATATATATATATATATATATATATATATATATATATATATATATATATATATATATATATATATATATATATATATATATATATATATATATATATATATATAATGTCTCTCAATGGCCATCGAATCTACAGGAGATTTCCTCACTGTACAGGTATTGAAATTTCTCCCGACCATATTTTTAGTTGACTGCCATATTTTGGGAAAGCTCCTGGGGATCCATTTCCATCTCCCCCCACATTAAATCTTTTATTTTGCGGAAATTATAGATATGGCCAAAGTAGTCTTGGACACTTTTGGATCAATTTGATTCCATTACACTACTTTACTGGACAAGACGATAACAGCAATTAAATTTCTCATCTTGTTTGGAATCATGTTTAGATATTTAGTTAGAAAGAAAACCATGATGGGCAATAAAAGTCAATAAAGCAATTAAAAAATCAGACTCTATGTATTAATAATTGTTCTAATATGCCTCAGTTAAGACAAAAAACGAAAAAAATAGGTATAATATTTCGGGATGAAAAATAATATTTGTAGGCTGAAAATGTGCTTTAGAATGTTTTTATTTATTCATGTGATCAGATTATTTTCTTATTTAACATTTTCTCAAATTAGCATCTAAAACCTCATATGCGTTAAAGTAAAAAGAAAGTTAAAAGAAATTTCACTGAAAAAATATTATATGGATTTGTGCATCACTTTTAAACACTGTCAATGGTACTTTTATCTGCCATGAAAATGTAAAAAATGTTAGAATTTCGGCCAAAAGCTATAAGTCACTTAAGATAGAACTGTTTGATAATTTGCTTGAATGAAAATGGGCTTGAATCAAAAAAAATTTAACGTAGCATAAGTCCATAAATATAGTAAAATCGCTGTTAAAATTATTTGTCTGCTTTTTAGAGGATTGTCTAAAATAATTATAATTCGCAAATTTAACTTTTTGACTTTATTAATATTGCATTTTATTATAATTTTATATGATGGGAAAATATAAATTAACTACTCCCAGTCATGCTTCGTAAATATTTGTTTATAATTTTTAAAATATTCATTGATATACTAGAAGTTGTATAAATATTTTAAACTTTTTATTTTTATTAAAAATGGGAACAAGTATATATTTGTTAAAAAAAGATAATTTCTAAAGAAGCATAATATTTGCAAAATATGAATTACATAATTATGTATGATGACATATTAATACATACAATATAATTCATTAAATATTTAATTTAGTAATTTTATTAGGTTCTATTTCATCACTAATAAGCACTATTAAAAAATGAAAATGATTGAAAAATCATAAATTTTTTAATACTTCAATTATATATAAATGGATAAATATTTTAATTATTGCATGTAAATATAGCACTCATCATGAATATTTAGTTTACTGTAATGAAAAACAAAACGTTTCTTAAGAAGAAACTTTTCATTTTCCAAATGCGTTTGTAATTTGTCTTCATACAAATTAACAAATAATTTTTTTATTTTATTTTTATTTATAAATTCTTTTAATTAATGTTGAAACAGAAAACGTAGAATAAAATTTTAATTTTTAATTTATGATAAAGTTTTAATGTTTTCTAGGTGAAAATTTCTTTACTGATTGCGCAATATTAATTTTCTTTTTACATGAATCTTCTTATAAAAGATTTATATGGTTTTTAATTATGTGATTTCCAAAGCTTAATTTGGAAACCAGCTTTTGTAAACTATTGATTTCCTTTTCGATTGGAAAGATAAGGAACAAAAATATAAATTTTAATCAAAAATTACGTTGAAATCGTTTGGACGTGACAAAATATATTTTGAGTAATAAAATTGTTTTCCAATTCGGTCAGAACGGTAAGTATAAATGTTATTATATTAAAATAACATTTATACTCTACATTCTGATGGAGTACAAATGCACTGCTTTACATGAATGAAAAAAGGAAAGGATATCCTTTTCATTTTTTCTGAAGGTCATTTTTGGAGGTATTTATTGAAACATGAAAAAAAATCTAAATTTATTTCAAAATTAAAAGTTTACTCACCTAAAGAATTTTGCATTTTGTCAAATGTTTACCAAAATCTCAGAAAACATTTAAAAGTATTAAACATAAAATTATTGTGATTAAAAAATAAAACTGTGCTAATACATTAGATATATTCGAATGACATATAAATGTTAGTTTACAGGGATGAGAAAATTAAAATTATTCGATGTAAAGTGAAACATGACAAACGATATTTATCAGCATTTTAGGATTCAAATCTTATTAATTTCAAATCTTAAAAATTTAATAAAATAAATTTTTGCTTAATTCTCAGTAAAAAAGTAAAATATCTAATAAAATGAATATAGATATGCTTAAATAATTTTTTAAATGAAAGTATGGTTTAAAAGAAGTAATATTAAGAAATATATAGTTTTATAAGTAAAAGCTTAGAATTGCTATTAAAACTGCTTATTTTATTTAGATGTAATATATTTCAAAGGGTTCTATTATATTTTATGGAGAAAATGCTGAAAATTAAAATCTTCCAATCAAAATGAAAATCTTACTTAAAAATTGAGCTTAATAATCATAATTAATGAAATTGATATCTTTAACTACAATTAATATTCATAGGAATTATGTCTGAATACAAAAATACTATTAAATATCAATAAAAATCACTTAAAAACTGATTTGTTTCGTCAAATGTTTTACAAGTAAAAGTTAAAATTTTAAATTAGTATTAAGCAAACAATTTTAAAATATACAGAAAGTTAATTTATGTTCGAAATTTAGAATTAGCTTTATATACGTGGGTCACTTAAATTTTTGAGCTATTGGCAAGCGAGAAATAATAGAAAATATATTAATTATTTTACTCTAGTTGAAGTTTTTTTAAACAAGTTTCACGTAATATAGTGTAGAAATAAATTTCAAACAGGATGACAAAAAGGCCAATGCAGTGGAAGACAAATGTTTTGTTTCATGCTTATGAGCAACTATAGGTATTGATAATTTGAAGCTTCATATTAGGTAGCGTTTAAAGGTTGCAAGTTGTTATGAAACGCATTTTCATGCCTAGTTTGCATTATTGTATTCTGGGGAGTCTTAATAAAAATTAAGGTGTATTTGTTTTTCATTCTCTAGCAACTTTTTGAATTTGTGATCTAATTTGAAACTGGACTTATAACTAAAAAGTATATTTGTATTTGGAAGTAATGCATTTTAAAGCCAAATTAATATATTTAAAAACTATTTCACACATCTACCTTAGTTTTATTTAAGTCTTATAAAGTACATCGCTTATAATCTGGTATATTACAAGACACACGTAGCTGACAGAACTTCACAAATGGTATTTTAAATATGCACTATTATATCGTCAATTTATATATGTTCTCGTGTATAATTTATGATTATTCCTTAGATTCTAGTTATACAGAAAATAAAGACACTTGCGTTCAGGAGTTAGAATTGAAAAAGGTAAGAAAATGATTGCATGATAAATTCGTTTTACTTGATATTATGATTTGAATGTTATTCTGATATTGAGTGATATTTTGATTCTGTATTTTCAAATATTTTCAACCTTACACTGTATGGTATAAAGCATATAATATTGTAATTGTTATGCGTAAAATTGTAAATATATATATAAAATATATACAAATATCTATTGTGTTACATATCTTTAAATATAAATGATTATATTTATACATTTAAATAAAAGGTTTATAATATAATTATTTTTATTTAAGTGGAAATAATAAAAACAAACTCGTACTTTCATATTTTCTTCTCAAATTTTCATATCGGATTAATTCCTACTTTAATATTAATATTACGAAATTTATAATTAATAAAAAACTAGTAGAGGGAATATCCTCTCAGTTGGCAACCTTTGCGACTTTTTTTTTATCGCCAAGCTATTCAAACGCTTTTGCCACTTAAAAAACATTTATATGACACAAAAATGATGTAAAATAGAAAAAATACCAAACCTGGCAAAAGAAAAGCAACAATCAACAAAAAGGCAGCTTGGCAAAGATAAAAGAAAAAACCTCCAACACTATAATCAAAACAAAGGATTCCAGATTTGGTGAGGAATTTCTTGGGAGATATATCATACTTATACCTTAATAAAAAGTACTCTTTATGAAAAAAATTTAAGATTTAAAAAGTCTTCGTATTATAGAATTATTTAGAAAATTAAAATCTACAGAATTTTATGAACATTTCGTTTAATACATCTTTTTTTACAGTTAAGTTTTATTTGCTTACAAAGTTGAATAATTAATTATCGATAAGAATTAGTAATATTTTTTACTTACAACAGTAATAAGTAATTATAGGGAAAGAATTCTGTGATTTCACTTGTAAGTTTTTAAGAAGTGCTATTGTATGACAATATTTTTTGTCATCAGTTATTTTTATTATATCTTAAGACAGTTGATTATTATTAGTCTTATTTCATTTTAGTTTTAAATTTGTTAGTTATTATTACTAGTATTAGATTTGTTGGCACAGTTGCCCTATAATCCATTATGCCAATTTCTGAATTTATTGATTTTTGCGTTATATCCTTGGCAAGTCTGATTTTATTACATCATAAATATTGAGAATAATAGGAATTATGAAGAAAATTCTATTTTAGCAACCCAAGGATTTATGTCATCGCGAGGAAATATATGTCGTTATTTTCTATTTGGGGATATTAATAAAAACTTTGGGAAGATAGTTCATCTGAATTATTTTAGTGTGTTCAAACGATTTCTTGATCTTTTCTTTTCTGGATAATCAAAATTCCAGATTATATTGTTTTTATTTCATTTTTATAAATAATTCCCTTTTATATTCTGCGTTAACTGTGTGAAGTATCTTTATTAGTTAGTTAGTGGAATTTTTATTATTGATACTGTTAAAATGAAAACATATTTTTAAAACAAATTGTTAATTTAATGTCTATTTCAAAATTTGTATTTACATTAAAAAAGAATGCTGTTATCGTATTTTCTTTTTTAAAATTATTAGGTAAAATTTAAATTGTATTTTATATATTTCTTTTTCGTGTATATTCATATAATTCATTATTAGAATTTGTGTTTCTATTTTTTTTACAACTCGTATTTACTTTTTCGAAATTATTGTTCCTTTCCCCCTTATTTATATTATATTGACGAAATTAATATTCTTATGCTTTTTTTATAAGAAATCCTAGCATTCCAAAAATGTATGTTATGCTTTTTTTCATCAGGTTTACGTTTATTATTTAGACCAGTAAGCATTCTTCCAGGAAAGTTTTATTACTAGAAGTATTGTTCCTAAAGAGAATTTAAAACATGACTTTAATAATTTATTTAGGCAATATTTTAATATCATTCTTAATAATTCATGGAATCTGGATGCTCTACACAATCAGTTGAAAGTCATTGATAAATATTCAAATCTGATATGATGACTGTTGCCATTTACAGAAACAAACTTAAAATTATATTTTATGCATTATTATTCAAAAGTATTAACAATTACGTTTCAACTACTAATATCTTAGCAACATTTCTTTAGCGCCAAAAAATTCAGAAATTGGTATGATACAGCAGTTATGATGATTCGTTTTCGTATAGAAAGCATGAACACAACTAAATAATAATTGGTTAAAATACGATGTCTATTGTGTTAATTGAAAGGCAGTATACTTTTGCTTAAATTTCATTTACTTCACAGTACATAAGATGCAACAGTTCTTTATAAAACTAATTTTGAAGCTGAAATTATAATTTTCCATAATTTATGAGTTTAGAGCAAAAATTTAATTTCATATTAGCAAAATTTTGCATCAATACATGCAATTGGTTATATCTGAATTACCTAAAATGTTGATTATCGTATCATCTCTCTGAGTATGCCATTAAATCTTTACCTTCGTATTTGTTCTAACCGTACCCTTAACTTTACCTTCGTTTATGTTATTGTGTAAGAATTTCCGAGAAATGTTCCTTAAATTTCTAATCTGAAGCTTGATAGTGAATTTTAGACATGTGTAACTAAGCACCATTTTTATTTATTTCATATTTTATCATGATTTCATACTTTATACTTTATCACATATTTAAATTAGAAAAATTTATTTTTCATATTGTTTTGTCCGAAATCAAATAAAATTATCATGAATTAATATCATGATTTTCATGTATATAGATGCATTATTCACTGTATTTTCAATCTATTGATTCACTTTGAATCGATGTAAGGAACGGAAAGCAAATTTCTTACTGTCTTTGACGTGAATTTTATTTTGGTTTTGAGTTTAAGCTTTGTTGATGATAATAAGGATGTTTTTGTTAAAAAAAATGAAGTTTGTGAATAAAAGAGTGACAATATAAAAAGAATATAATTTATTAACTTTAAATATATCCTTATTTCATAACTAGATTTATCTTTGTTTAATTAAAAATCAAATAATATTCTCATAAAATTAATATTGTAAATTTCATAAATGTTCATCAGTATGGGTTTTAATTTTCAACTTAACAACTCACTTTGAATCGTTAGAAAATCGATGAGAAAAAAGTATTTTGTTTTTGACAAATGTGTTTACCTTTTAATTTTTATCAGAATGAGGAAGCTTTTGTTGATTAAAATGAAATAGTTATGTTTAAAATATTGTGTTCTGTTTTGTAAACATTATTCATCTACAGCAAATTAGCATGTTGTTTACAATAGGGTATCGACATCATTTCTTTAAAATAAATCTTGAAGTGAAATATTTTCAACATTGATGATTTATAGCCTCTAAGAGCACAAGCTCAAATATGAATTGATATTCATTTTAACTTCAGTTTCCATGGATATAAATACTGGTGTATAAAGCATCGTATAACTTAAGATGAAGCATTCATTTTGCCTTTGGAATAAAATACTGCAAAATTTGAAGAAAATGTTTTAAATGCGATTAGAAAGAGAAGTGGAATATTCGCAAAATTCCTTATTTACGGCTGGTATCATTATATTAGAAATAAAAATTTAATTCCAGTATTCCAAGAACATTTGTGATTAAAGCTCAAAATGGAGAAAATGTAAAAAATTTCAAATAGGAAATCTGATAAAAATTTGAAAGAAAAGAAAATTATTTATTTTTTAATGAAAGCAGAGTCAAAGTAATTGGAAAATTATGTGATTAAATTGTGATTCATCCGAAAACTTAACTGCAAATTTAGATTACATTTTTGAAAGGAAATAGAAAGGAATTTCTATTACAATAAAACAAATGTGAAGGAAACAATTAAAATTATAATAAATAGGTAATTTAATTTTTATAACAATGCCACAAATTCAAGAAACACAATAAATTTAAAATGGCTTCTGAATTAAGTTTGATTTCTTGAATACATTATTGAATCATTCACTTCTCTCATTATGTTGGTTTTAAATTTTATATTAATTGCTTCCTTTAATTTTATTTAAAGCAAATGCACCCAAATTTAGAGTCAGAATATTAATATTGAAATAAATTTTCGACATAACTTATTATACCAGATAATTTACAAAATCTCATTATTAATTTCTTAATTTTTTATTATCTTATTGAAAATTATTAATTTTCAACTCAGTAAATGCCTACATAAATATCTTGGTATTTTTCAATTATACTCCTGCTTACTAACGTAAAGAATTAGTATTTTCTTAAGGAGAAGCGAATACTATATAGATACGATGATTTTAATGACTTCAAACTTTATTTTAAATTAAGTTCTTGCACAAGAATCTTTTTTTCTTGAGCAAAAATTGACTAAAGAGTGATAAGAGAAGTTAAATAAGCTAATTGTAAACAAAGATATAGCTAGTTGGTGCAAAAGATGATTTAGTGATAATTTTGTCGGTTAAAGGTAAAAATATGACGATAAGTCACAAAAAAAAACCCAACAACAACCAAATAGATCACTATACAGTTTCCTTTTATTGAAAAAAGTTGCTATTATATAATCTCTATGCAATCAAACATCTATTCGATTGCTAAGCAGTTTTCACCGGAAATAAACATTGGCTTAATAAGTTTTGTCTATGAGTGATAATAATTTTGTTTTTAAATATAAATAAAATGTTTGTATCATTCTAATATTTTATGAAAACGTAAATCTTTTAAGCCAATACACGATGAAAATGGAATATTTACTACAGTAATTTAAGATTTTCATATTTCTGGTAACGCGGATGATCATTGGGGGATTAATGGACAAGTACCAAAATCTTTATTATGCATGGTTATGTCGTTAATAACGTACATTTGGATTACGATAATATAAAACAAAAGAAAATTTTTTATTTTATATTAAATTTTATATACTTTTTCAGGTAATTAAAAATGAAGTATTTATTTATGAAATTATTACAAATGCAATTTTATGTTATTTCTCCTATGATATAATTTCTACAATCCTTACTGTTATATGAAGGGATAAATATTATAATATTACTTATAAATGAAGTAGGTACTTATTTATATCTGTAAATTTAATATTTTACCGTTGATATTCATATTTGATTTTCTTATGATTCATAATTTAATATTCTTGGCATTTGGAATGTGCTTATGTTGCTATATTTTTTTTTCCACCAAAGGACATTCCAACAATTGTTGACATGATTAAGGATAATGAAATTTATGACCTGAACACGTATGATATGGAAGAAATTTTTGATATGTATTGTGGATTAGAACCGGAACTTCAGGTGAGAATATATAATATTTGCATTTGCCTATAAAATACCATCTTTGTTTCGGTTTCTTTTTTTACAAATCACATTTGTGTTAATACACTTATGTATATGTAAGTGTATTAATATACATACTATATGTATTAATGCACTTTCACGTATTACTACACATTGCATTAAAGGGGTTCAATGTAAAAGTCACTTGAAATTAAATTGAAATTGTAAGGAGATTTATTTTATGTAAGATATGTAAGATAGGCTTGAAGGTACAAGTAGTTATCATAATAAAGGAGGATATTCAAAATTGAAAATTAAAAACTGTACGAAATTGTACAATGCTAAAAACAACGCTTTGTGAATAGAAATGTATATATTCTGGTATATGATAGTTTTATTAAAGTTTTGTAAGTCTTGAAGTATTCTCAAACGCGTAAAAGATTTCAGATTTTCAAAGGGGTTGAAATTGTAAGAGCACATTGTGTTTTAGTGATTTTGAGGGTACCATCGCAAATTTCAGGTGTTTCTAGACATACTGTATCTAAACATGTGACAAAATGCACAGAGGGTGATTAGACAAGCCAGCAAATTAGAATAAGGGATAGAACTGTCTGATGAATTGTTTTCTGATAATGTTTGATGAATTGTTTTCACACTTTTCCCTAAAACAAGACGAATGTACGTTTGGAGGATACCTGCATGAGAGTATGATAGTCATTGTCTCCTTCCAACTGTCAAGAATATATAATGTCAAGAATATATTCTATTTAAAGTATAGAAGTGGGTTGGTCATGCTATGGGCATTCATGTCGTGGTTTTTTTTCTGGAGCAATCGTGACTCGTATAGAAAAGATTTCTGGGAAGAAGCTGAGAAATATTTTAGCTCATCAGATCTATCATATGACGAAAACATGGTTTTCTACAGTAGATATATTTTTCTCGGATGACCATATACCTATCCGTATACAGGTAACTGTCCAATCATGTTTTGATGAACATGGCTATAGATAAACCTCCATCTCATTCTGAATAGTCAGCTGATATTAATATTATTGAACCATTATTGCCCATTTTAAAACAATCAACGCTAAATTTCGACTATTGTTAAATGAAAATACATGTTAATTGTTGTTGTTACTTATGTCACTTGGACAAGCCAAGTTCGCTATGCCGATTGGTTATGAGAATTAAAGTCAGTAGGGTGAGTCTTTCGTTTAACTAAAGCAGCACGAAGGTGAAAGTACGATTTTGCTCCAAGCTCTACCGATAGATTGCACCACCAGAGAATACACTCCCCCAATTTTGACATCCATCTGAAGGCGGAGGAACTTTACTCCAGACCATTACACGCATAGAAACTGCTCAACGACCGACCACAGGACTTTCGATTCCCCAACTCTAACAAGCACGTACATCATATGTACTCGGTAGTTCTTTCGCAGCATTGGGAATTAAACCCCTGCCCTTCCGGACGGAAGGCTGATGTCCTAAGTACGAGACTACCATGGTCCATGTAAAATGCAGAAATCAATTTTATATTTAGAAGAAAATATATTTCATCTAATAATAAATGATACTTTCAATGAGATAAGAAATTTATAATAATTGTGACTGAAATAAATTTAAATGTTTCAAATTTTAAATTAAATATTATGGTGATAATTAAATTACATTTAATCCAAAGCTTTCCATGATAATTATTCTTAAACACATTGTTCAAAAATTTCCGAAATATTTCAATATTAGAGATAATTTTATGTTTCCAGCTTGATTTTAAGTACCACCTACACCTATATTATAACAATAATTTCAGAAAAACGATGATTCTAATACATGCAAATCTTGATGAATGCAGATAATAATTTGAAGAAAAAAGAAGTAGAAATAAGTAAAAAATACATATTAATTAAATAAAATCTGTTGAAAATTAATATGGAATTAATAAAAAATAATTTATTAATTAATTTGAATGTGTTGAAATTAATTAATAATTTAAATGTATTGAAAACTAATATGAAATTAATATAAATCAATTCAAATTAGTATTATCTTAAAAATTATCTCTATTACTTGCAAAATATCTAATAAAACATGTTAATCAAATGTCATTTATCACCTTTATCAATGTTAATTTTATTACGTCAGATGTATTTCCTATAGTTTTCCTTTGCTTCCTGTATGTCAGCTCAGTTATTCATTTGATTGCTCTGCAAAAGATGATTTTCAAGAATGGGCTGCAAATACTTGCACTTAAATGGCTATAGATTAATATTAATATTCCATGTAAGAAATATTACAAAATAAATTAATCAAATTTGATTATTAATTTACTTATAAAATTTGATTAATTTATTTTGCAATATTTCTTAGTTTGCATAGTTTGACTAATCAAATTAAATATACAATCTTAAAATATTTACCAGTGCATATTTTCTCACATTATTATATGAATTTACATTTGCTTCCGTGAAATATTACAAAATGTTTTTGATAAAATTACCACTATTAATTGGGATACGTGAAAGTAGATGCCTCATATAATATTATATTACTGAGCGCTAAAATTTCTTAAATGAATTATTACAAAGTTAAGTTAAATATAAAACCAATTTTATTATGGATATAAAATTATTAACATTAATTTCAAATCTGGCAAATAGAACAATCTGACACAGTGCATTATGGATTTTATTAAAATTCTTTTTAAATGAAATTCTATAAAATGAAGCATATAAACCAGTTTTAATAGAGCTGATTCCAATAAACGATAAGTATTCAGTAACTGATTTAATTTATAATTGATTATGATTTCATAAAACATATCACATAACAGTATGAACCTTTACACAATGATAATATTGCTCTTTCTTTTTATTTAGCTAATGTGTCAAGAAAATGTTTTATTAAGAAGTTTTATACAGAAACTCATAAAATCAGAATTGCTTTATTTTGAAAACTAAATAGAAATATTTAATTTTGATGAAGTGAAAATCTAATGTCGACGAATCAATCGGTTATTAATCAAAGTTTTCATACATTTCATTTATTTTTATATAATTGATTGCATTTTAGTACAAAAATTGATTAGAACTATTCATTAAGTACAATTATTAATCATTTTTATGGATTTACTCTATTCCTATAAATAGTATTTATTATGGAGACCAAAAGTAAAACTTTTAACCTTGTTGTTTTAAAACGTGGCAAACGCTAAAGCTTGAAATAAGAGTCAAAATTTTAAATGAAGGCAATAAAATGTTAATTTCTTTAATAATATATTTCCTATATTTTGTATATAATTATAGATTAAGTTAACAGTTATGTTTGAAAAATTAAATAAGTGATACATTTTATCTCCAAATGTTGCATGAAAATTTAATTGTTTAAAAAAATTTAATAAAATAATATTTAACGTTACAATTAAAAGAACGTGATTTATTAACAAACAATCATTTAAAGAAACCATTCTTAGTTTTTTTTATTTATTTATTAATCGAAATTTTTTCCTTATAGCGTACATTAAATGAAATTTCTTAAATGAAATTTCATTTAATGTACGCTATATATTTGACCTATACTAAGATATATTTGACCTATACTAAGATATATTTGACGTATACTAAGATATATTTGACCTATACTAAGATATATTGGACCTATACTTAGTTTTTTTTTCCTTCTTTTTAGGAAAGCCTTTTTAATGAAGTAGGAGCAGGTGTTCTAGACCTGATTTCGGTAATATAAGCATTACTTAACATTTTAAATTTATGTATGAAAGTGAATTATGTAAATATTTTATGCATAATAGGATGTTATATAAATAATCACAAATATTTCAAAAATTACAAAGAAAAATGAATGAATGAATTTCAAAACAATTGTAACGTTAAGAATATTATTTTTCTCAATAATAATTCCTTAATTAATATTAATTGTAATTGTCTTAAACTAAAAATTTTTGAACTTTTTCTTAAAAATATTAATAAAGAAAATATCTACTAACACTTAACTGTTTTAAAAAACATGAGCATTGTCCATAATCTAAATTCTAAGTTTTATTAGTTGATGTCTTATGATTAATAAAATACATTCATTTTATCTTAAACTTTAACGAAAATGAAAAAAATAAGGATAGTTAGGAATAATTTTAATATATATATATATATAATTTAAATATATATATATATATATATATATATATATATATATATATATATATATATATATATATATATATATATATATATATATATATATACACACATATATCCTTTTGTATACACACACATATATATACATATAAAAATATATATAGTTATAGTGTAAAAATATACATTTTTTATTAAAATAAAGAGAAAAACCAATGTGTAATAATTTAATGCTTCTATAAAGTAATTAATAAAGTAATGTTTCAAAGCAATATTGGATTAAGATGTTTAAAGGCAACTATAGATTAATGTAAGTTAGATAAAATGCTATATTTTTATCATTGTTAAACATTTATCATAAATTTATATAGAATTGAGATATGTTAAATTTTAAATGAAATAAGTATAAAATGATTTTATTAGATGAAAAAAATATTAAAGAAACTTAATTCACATGTTTATCAGAAAATAAAAAAAGTGTTAATTCCTTTATTGCAAAGAATTGTTAGTGAATCGTTTTATCTGATATTTCTATATACGATAAATTTACATATTTTTTTATAAAAAATATTTCCCTTTGTATAACCGTAATCATGTGAGAGTGCAGTAAAGTAAAAGTATTTCGTCGTTCGTAAAAGGCCATGTATTTTTTTTTGCTATTATTAGCTGCTATTGTTGTTTTCGAAATTGAGATTCCATAAATTGGAATGATATTATTTAATTTTAACTGTAAAAAGAGCAACATCGATTTTTCATAAACGGGAAATTTTTTATGAAGTATAATAAAATGGGATGCTAATTTCTCAAAATAAATATCTATCTTGTGATTACTTCTGTAGAAGAATATATGGACATAAAAAAACTAAATGATTTGAGAAATATTCCATACAATTCTATTAAAAAATATATATGTTTACAATGAGTTTCAAAATTGAAAATTTTTCGTTTCCATATTATTTAAGCAATTGTTGATCAATAAATTAGTGTTAAGGAAAGAAATATTATTTTATTTCAGTCATTAATGTTATCTAATTTCTAAATTTTCTTCTTTTTTGTTTTATTATGTTTAAGTTATCAAATATTACACATAATTAATTTTTTAAATAAAGGAATGTTCTGTATAACTATACTTTCTTTAAATGATCATTGTAGGCTTGAATAAATGTATCTGAAATGATCAATCTCTCACATCACATCAAATTTGATTTTATACAATTAAAAATTGCTTCTGTAGTGTATAAAGTTAGGGCTATTAAATTTGAAATGAATTTCATGAATTTGAGTATTAAAACGTGCATTATAAGCGATGATAGCAGCATTAGTTTTTTTTTAATTAAATTTGTATTTATAACATATCTTTTTCAATTTTTGATCCCTCAGCTTTAAGAACATTTTCACAACATGTTTCATTTGTATAAGCTCTTGTGCTTATGATCATATCTGTAAAGGAATTTTCCCAAAAATTGAGAATAAGATCATAGAAAATCAAGAAATATATTAAAAGGAAAAGTAAATCGTTCTCTTTCTAAATGCTTTTTCTCAGATAACGGTAGCTTTATTTAAGGCACCCGTACACGTTGAAAACGTCAATTTCGACAAAAAATGATAAATTTAATTTTATTCTTTCGTTAAAGAAGGAATTTATATAGCTTTCTACAACAGGTGTGTTTTTGTCTCTACGTTAATTAGAGTCCAATATATAAAGAATTTCGTAAAGTTTAGGAAACCAAAAGTGGATATATTGAAAGGACAGGAAGTGGGTGCTTAAAGGGCCAGAATGATGTTAAAAATTAGTTTAAACAGTGTTTAATTTTGAAATAGAAATTTAGTAAGCTTTTAAAGGATACATAAAATAATTACTGTTCCGGAAATTAATCAGAAAATCAAATAAAAAAAATAATCAGCAAACATGAGAATTTCTTATAAAGACTTAACACTTTAATCTATAAGTGCGATTTTCTCAGAACTGGCTTTTTTGCTTATAATTTGCAAGCTTCAAAAATGATAACTTAAAATATTTTTATAATATCACTATGGAATTTCATGAGTGTGATCTGTATATTGTTTTCTAGGGAATGGACTAAAAGAATTTTAATCACTAAAATATTTCCCAAATTATGGCCTGTTATCCGAATAATGGCATAGAAATTTTGGCTAAAATTTCAGTATAAATTTTCAACTGGCCGTAATTTTTTATTTTTTAACAAAAAATTAAAATTTTAGTACATGATCTAGATGACAACATATATATTATTTGGTATTAAATTTTTTCACATATGTTTAATAGTTTTTGATGTAGCATTTTAAAAAAATTTTTAAAAAATGCTTAAAATTATATGCATGTTTAACATTTCTGAAGAATAATATTGGAATATATCAAATTTTAGTAGCTCAATATTAATGTTTTCTAAAGTGAAATAAGAAGAAATCGTTATAATGTATATATGCAGTGTATTTAAAAAAAAAGTGCTCTGAACGTGTTCATCGGTTACCTTAACCAACTTTTCGTAACATGTAAAAACATCTTTATTTGGAAATTGTTCCAGAGATTTCTGCATTTTTAAAATAACGTCAAAATCTGTGCAAAAAATTTGGCAACGTCAGAAACAGCTAGAAAATTCATGGTGTAACATTTGAATTATAAGAGAAATGTATAATTTTGATTCTGCATTCACTAAGATTTTACTAAATTACGATTGTGACACGCGTGGGTGAATTTTATCTGAATGTACTAATTCACATACGTTTAATGAACTGTAAAATTTTAAATCTGCATTGTTTTTTTTTTCAGAAAATGTGCAGTGATCCAAGTCGATCAGCAGAATGCTCACGCTTTAATAATGGTTTAGTAAGTAAATTTAATAAATAAATTAATTATATCTATTTAGTAAATTTTAACTTTTACAAATTTAAATAAACGATATCGAATCTTTGTCACTCATTCTATTATTCTTTTGGTCAACGCTTCATAAAACGAATGTAACAGTTATAAAAAATCTAATAAATAAGGAAAATACATGAACACAATAAAAATACAAATGTATACAATACAAAAGGTATACAATTAAGTTAGTAAGGAAATGAGAATTTTAATTTTAATTACATTATGTCTACAGCATTTGCTTTCTCATTTATGTCTGAAATTATGTATAGTTTATATAAAATCAGAGGGTTTGAAATTATATAAAATTCGGAAATGTTACGAAAATTTATTAAAATTCAGGTTCATAAAAATTGTAGAAAATTTCTTTTAACATATTTGTTGGTTATTAAGTTAATATGTGTGAGGTAATAGGCAGACGAAGTGCTGTCATTGAGTAATGGTACCACAACTACAGTTACAGTGAATTGTAACTCTCAGAAGTTCAGAAAGATGGCTTTTATGAAAGTACAGGTAAGAGCTTAAAATCGATTGCAAAACAATATTATAAAACTTTTTTTTTTGCACTTTAATAAATTGGATAAATTCCAATAATTTGCATTAAATAGATTTACTGATATAGAACAGCATATTTAAACTGAAATCATTAAATTATGAAAATCATGAAATAATATTCTGAATTTTAACTTTTTTTCAACAGAATAGTCCTTGCTGTTGTTACTTATGACACTTGGACAAGACAAGCTCGCTATGCCTTGGCTAGGCGAATTTAAGACAATAGTCTTTCGTATTAATGAGAGCACCAAGAAGGTGAAAGTATATCGTTGCTCTTTTTTAAATTCTCCAATGAATGGTACCACCAGAGAATCCACTTCCTCGATTTCGATATCGATCTGAATAAATGTCAATAACCGACCACAGGACTTTCGATTCCTCAGAATTAACGAGCACGTATATTGCATGTACTTGGTTGGTCTTTGGCGGCATTGGGAATCGAAACCCACCTAACCACTAGGCTATCATGGCCCAGAATAGTCCTTAAAACTTATGGACGAACACTATAAATTTTAAAGATTATTCAGCTGATTTTCAATTGATTTATATCGAGATCTGTCAAATTAGGCTAGGCTAGGTTTATACTTCTAAATACTCTTAAAATAACAAAAAAAATATTCGAAGTTCTAATGATTTATGTTAGAAAATTAGAACACAATTTTTAATACAATTTATATTTCAATTTCCTACAGGGCACTGAAGAAGTACAGGGTTACAGGACTATGTATTAAATAAATGTGTGCGTGCATATTATATACATATATATATAAAGGGTTATCCAAATTTTCGTTACAATTTTAAAAATTCATAAAAAAAAAAAAGAAGAAAGTAAGATAAAGAAGTGCGGTTTTCAAGAAAGGGTTCACAAGGTAGTCGGATTTTTTTTGCAGCAAAAAAGTTTAGCTAAAAAAGTCGCCTATAGATGGCGCTGACTGTCCGAAAGACAATGAAAAGGACAACAGTACGCTCCATTCATTTATTCTGATAATAACAGTTGTTCAATATGACCTCCAGTACATTGTACGACACAATTAAGGCAACGCCCGTTACAGCTGAATGCAATATGTCGGAATGAATTGCAGAAACCTCACGACAGATGGAATCTTTGAGTTCGGCCAATGTTGAAGGAGATGAATGGTACACACGTGATTTCAAATAGCCCCACAACCAGAAGTCGACCGGAGTGAGGTCGGGTGATCGTGGAGGCCATGCGATCTTGCAACCTCGACTGATCAGTCTCTCTTCACCAAAGGTACTCAAAAGGAATCATTTTACTGGATTGGCATAATGTGGTGGTGCGCCATCCTGCATAAAATTTATTACAGATAACACACCTCTTTGATTTAATGCGGGCACGACTTTGTCACGCAAAAGAGTGAGGTAACGCTTAGCGGTTACTGTGCACGTTTTCCAGCCCAATTTGGGACACGGTTCTTCAAAGAAGAAAGGTCCGACAATGAAAGATAAGGTGAAGCCACACCAGACTGTCAACTTGGCTGGATGCAGAGATTTCGTCGTGTATTCACGAGGATTAGATGTTGCCCATATACGAGTGTTATGGGTGTTGACATCCCCGTGTAGTGTGAAGTGCGCCTCATCCGTCCAGAAAACGTTAAACAACCACTGAGGGTCGTTTTCGATTCTTGCCATAGCCCACTCGGCAAATGATTCCGGCATATCTGTGTCTCCCGGTTGTAACTCCTGCAGTGACTGCAGTTTGTAGGGATAGAGATGCAATATCCCGTGGAGGATACGTCAAATCGATGATTGAGGCACATCCAATATTCTTCCAGCTTCGCGAGCACTGCTACTCCCAATGGACGATTCCGCCGCTAAATCATTCCTTGTGGTTTCCAACGCAGTAATTCCGCTCTCCGCCAACGAGGGTCTTCCACTGCGTGGCCGATCCTCCAAAGAGCCAGTTTCATCGAACCTCTTGACAAGCTTGACTATTCCAGGACACGATATGGGGCCTTTCTTCGTCTTCAGTCCTTTCGTCGTGCGAAATTTTCGCAACGCAATAGTTGCTGACTCTCCATTTAAATAGAACAACTACACCAACAACGCTCGATCGAACACGATAACATTCTGAAAGCGAATGAGAAATTCTCGAGTATCACGGCCTTTTATCGCAAAATTAATTTGCATAATTCTGCTGAATCTATCGATGTCAGCGCCATCTATAGGTGACATTTTTTAACTAAAACATTTTTTTCTGCTAAAAAAAATCCAACTATCTTGTGAGCCCTTTCTTGCAAACCGCACTTCTTTATCTCACTTTCTTCTTTTTTATGAATTTTTAAAATTGTAACGAACTTTTGGCTCACCTGGTATATATATATATATATATATATATATATATATATATATATATATATATATATATATATATATATATATATATATATATATATATATATATATATATATATATATATTAATAGATATATACGCTACTTGAGAAACTTAAAAAATCGAATTTGCTTCAGAAATGGCTAGGCCTAAGTCGGGATCGTAGAATGGCTTACCCAATAATAACAATAGATCGCTTTGGCTTCCTCAAAATACTGTAAAGAGAATAACATTTACTCACCCATATTCAATGAAAACACAATGGAAGAAACTTCAATTTTTTTTATTTCAGCTTCTAACAAGAAGATTTATAGGGTCAAAAAATTTGAAGTTTTATCGTGAGCATACACTCAAATTTCATTGTTGGCAGATACTGCTGAGGAAAATGTTTCAGAGATGTCTGTAAAAGAGAGAGAAAAATAAAGACAAGAAGCATATAAAAATAATATAGAGGCCAAGACATCGCCAAAATGGGTTTTGAATGAAAAACCCTAGTCCAGCAAAATTTTTAATAAATAAGCTTAATTGTTAGCACAGAATGTTTAAAAAGCTCTTCTCTAAAACATGTTAAAGAAACCTTTAATTAATTGATATAGGATAGCCAGCATTAAAATTATGTTTTATTAGGTACATTTGTTTTAAATACAGGATGACAACTTTATCCTGTTTACAAAAAATATTGTATTAAAGTAAAAACTGGAATTTATATTCAGAAAGCTAACTTAAATCATTTGTTACTTAGGTACAACATGCTTAAGTATTTTCAAAATGGTCCACTTGGGCATTGGTACAGAGACTTAAGCGTTGCATTAAATTTTCTGCAATGGGCCGCAGTTCATCAGGTGTTAATTTAGACCATTCCATTTTAGGAGCAGCCTTTATGCATTCCAAACTTTGATGTGGCTTAGAGCATACTCTTGATTGGAGAAAGGGCAAATACTATAGTCCATCGGGCTTAAGTCAGGTGAATAGTGGGGCCACATTCCCTCAGCTATGAAATCTGGATGATTTGCTTGACACCAATCTTGCGTTGCTTTTGCTCTATAAGAAGGGGAAGAATCTTGTTGAAGAACCCAGATGCTATTTTTAAAGTGTTTTTGAGCCCAAAATAATAAATCCGTCTGTAAATTCTCATTGAGAGAAGTACATGGTCTTGCTCATTTGGATGCCTTGGTCTATGAAAAACAAAGGAGTTTTTCTAGATTCACAAGTGCCTCCCCAAACCATCATTTTGGCCAACGTTCTACTCTTGTGAAAGTTTCAGGACTGTTAGATGACCAGTAGCGTTCATTTTGTCGATTATAGGATTGTTCAATTGTGAAAAGGTTTTCGTTCGTAAAGATGAAATGCTTCCAAGTGCCTTTGGACTTTCGAAGGAGAGTTCGACATTTTTTAAACCATGTACGCTGATTCTGCTCAGTTAGTTTCTGTGCTTTTCGAAGTTTATATAGCTTAAGTGCAAGTTTCTCTTTTGAAATTTGTCCAACTGGTTCTCTATTAACCCCTATTTCTTGAACAATTTATCTCATTGAGTTTTTAGATTTTGGTTAGTTTGTTTCTTGATAATTTTGCAAATTTCATTTGTATTCACAATTATTTTTTTGGTTTTTTTTTGGGTTTATCACCATTGTGGCCAAGTTCCAAGAATCGTTTTATAGTATGATATCGTTTTTGTCGTGGATATTCAGCTTTCTGACAATCTGAATTTGTTTTAATCCAGCCACAAATAATGAAATTATTTATTGTCTTTGGTTTAGCGTATTAATAAAACAAGGAAATTAAAACTACCTATTTGTTTTACTAACATAAAGATCTCTTAAGCAAATGAAATTATTATAAAAAGTGATGGACATGAATGGAGCGAATCAAGAGCAGTACCATTTTGTCAACAGCATAAAGGTGTCACTCTGTAATGAATAAATCTCTCTAAAATGGATTTCAAATGCACTCAACTTTATATGAGATATAATTATTCTAGGAAAACTCCTGATATTTTCTCTTATAGGCTTATTTGCTTATCTGTACTTATTAAACATGATTGATTTATTCTTTCGGTTTTTTCAACAGGACTGCTACACTGCACTAGTGGATAAAATGCATGATGATGAAGTATGCTAAGAAGGATTTTGGCATTTAATAAAATTGTGGTGAAAAAATAATACTTATAATAAAAAATAATATAATTTCCACGTCAATTGCTTATATTATTTTCCATATAAAATTTTTTTTGTAATTATATGTTATATGAATATTTGTGTTTAATAATTTCACAATAAACAAAAAACAAATATTTCAAAGTATTGTAAGAAAAAGGTATTAATGTCGCACTAATTATTTTTTGTTTCTTATTGAACTTTATGAATTACTGATGAGTTAACTGATTAAATGCTTCCAGTAAAGAAAAAATGGTGTACATTTGTTAAAGCGCATCAATCTTCAATAAACATTGGAAATGAAATTGCAAACAAAAACATTTGCAACAAAATTCATTAAAATAATCGGTTAAACAGCTGTACTAAGCTCTTAAACAGTAAAGGTGATAATTGGCAAAACTTTCTCAAGACAGGAAAATGCAGGACAGATTTAAAATAACAATGTGTTAAAATGATTTTAAATGTATTGTATTGAAAATTTATTTTTAATAAACAATAATCTTAATGTATTTATTATTATATTAATAGTAATATTTATTTAAAGAAAAGGAGCTTTTTAAAGAGCATAGTTGGCTTAGTTAATTAATCCTCATCATTTAATTCTTTATATTGTTTTTTATTTAGTTTATTGAAGTCAATTATATTAAGACTCATAAGGAAATAATTATAAGCAGCTATGAGTGTATGTGAATAAAATGTAAACTTTTAATTCGTGATATTATCAAATATGTTAAATTTTTCGAAGCATTTAATGAATCTTTGTGATAAAAATCTAATTGGAAATTTGAGATTAAAATTCAGAAGAAAATCACAAATCTGACATTAAACAGGAAAAATTTAAAGAGTAAATTTTGATTAATCTCAGAAAAAGCTCCTGTTAAAATGAAAATTAGTCAACTGATTTTTCGTGATGCTTCCAAAACAAATAGGCCATTACTCACATACCGAAATCTTTTGTTACTATTGCAAAAAAGTTGCAATATTCAAAATCATTTTAAAATGCATATATATGTTATATTTAATAAAAATTAAAAATTCTCAAAGAAGGAAATATTTTTTTCAAAGAAAATTTACTTATTTAAGAACTTGAAAAAGACAATTTTTAAATTAAATTTTTAATTAGGAAAAGATGGAAATGGATTTACTATTTAAAACTGTGTATTCCTGTATGGTTGGACTTTGTACTTTCAGAAAATTTCACCTTATGCGGAAATTATCTAAAAATAACTTTTATAAGTTATTTTTAGTGTTATCAAATATAAAATAAAATGTGACGAAAAAAATTAAATAAAATTAACGAAATAATTAAATAAATTAGACGAAATAATTACTTAAAAATTATTAATCACATATCAATTTACTCTAGAATATTTGATGAAACCTATCTCTTTACAAATCTTTTATATATTCCAGTTACAGATTATATAACTTATTTGCTAAATGTGTCTTTAATTCATTTTCTTAGGGAAAACATTTTAAATAAATATCATGAAATTATTAATATTTATTTCTTTAAATTATTAAATAACTAATAATATATATATGCATAGATATATTATATATATATATATACATACATATACATACATATATATATATATATGTATGTAACATATATATATATATATATATATACATACATATATGTATATATATATATATATATATATATATATATATATATATATATATATATATATATATATATATATATATATATATACATACATATACATACATATATATATATATATATATGTATGTAACATATATATATATATATATATATGTATGTTACATACATATATATATATATATATATGTATGTATGTATGTAATGTACATGTATTTTAACAATGAAAACTTTATGTTTTCATTTCATTTAATTTTCTTTCAATGTTTGAACAAAAGTTCTGCTTTTCGTTAAGTAGAATCTAATTTCATCACTTGAGGCAAATATTCTTGAAATAACGTATAAAGCAGGAATAACATCTGAATGAGTCTAATATGAAAAATATGTTTTGTTCTATTCAAAAACATCTGGTGTTGGGAGACATGAAATTTTAGTTATTCTTTTATCATATAAATTTCTCTTTCATTGCTGTATTTGCATGTCCTTAACTTCAGCGTCTATCATTAGTAATAAATTCTACATATCTTAGAATTTTAACAATATTTTCTTTTGTAATGGAAATTTTTTGTCAGTAAACACGATAAACATTAATCTATTTATCATGATTCTAAAGTTTCTTAAATTTTTTTAGAGATATAAGAAATTTGATTGCACAATTATTTTAAACATATAACTATAATTGGAATCTGTGTCATATATTTTGCATAAAATACTCTTTCTCTCTGTCATTATTTTAATTTTTAAATCAAATATTAGGAGAAAATTGAGATATTTATAATTAGATTTAGATATTAATCATTAGATGCTTTAATGTCTAATAAATATCTAATAATCCTGGTTATGGATAAAGCAATCTTGAAAATTTCAAGATAGTTTAAAGTAAATAAATCATAATCTTGAGCATTAATAAAAATGTTGTCTTTTAGTAAACTTATCCATAATGTAAGCACAATTTTCAAAGCGATTCATAATGAAATGTTTCATTCAAATAGAGTTTAAATCCATTATACTGGGTCGTACTTTTCAAGTAAATTCAATTTATAATTTCTGTCATCTCAGATAGCTCAGAGCGTAGATAGAAATAAATGCACTTTACTTTGAAAAAAAACAAAAAAAACACACTTTTATCTTTTTCTTAAAAACTTCGAATGATGAAAGCAATATTATTATTGAGAATCTCATTGATTCACTTTATTTATAAATCTCTTCACCTATGATTGCTACTTCAGTGAAATATGCGTGAATGCAATAGATTTATAAATAATATGCTGCAAAAGAAAATTCAATTAAGTTTCTACAGTCATGAGTAGCTTAAAAAATCAATGCTTATTAAATTTAAACAATTTATTCTAAATATATCATATGATTATACCTTATAATTAATTTTTTAAATTGCATGATTCAAAATCTCATTTTTGTGATGAATTTCTATATACTACGTGATATATTTCAAAACAACTGATTTTATATATCTCTGTAATATTAAATACTGGTCTTGGATAACTAGTAACAATATATAAAATTTTTCATTTATTTTAGAAGTTTAGATTTTTATTTATTAGCAGTTTTCTTTAAGTATATGAAATTTGGGATTCTATTAACCATGTTTCTTATTTAAAAAACTTGGCATCTGCTTCGATGTATTATGTGTTAACTAAGAAAATAAAATTAAATTTGATTCAAGGAAGCAAAATAACTGCTTATGTATTATTAATGTTCTAAATATTTATTTATGTTATTCTAAAATGCCTCATAAAATATTTCATTACATCTAATAGGCAGTAATTACAACCGACAATGATTTAAATAGCAATACAAAAGACAAAAATCTCTGGAAAATGCCTAAGTAAAAAAGAATAATTTCAAATTTATTTGTTGAATTCTTTTCGACTAGAAATCTCATTTTCACATCAACATAAAAGAATTTCATAAAATTAACAAAGTTATAGTTACTGAAACTGAGAGAGAGACTCTTTCAAACATTTTTCAAAAATCGCCTGTTAAAGTTACAGATGACCTTCGCTGTCTACTTCTAGAGACATATTTTCTAGCCCTATTCCAAGATAAGTGTGCTTTTCTCTGTCATTCGGTAATCAAGGCGGACACAACTGGTCGCCAAAGTGGCCACAACTACACAGTGGTTTGTAATAAGTTACGCCATCGGAATTCTTCGCTTTTGAAAGAGCTATGAAACAGTCTTATGTAGATTTTGTAGATCGTTGTCGGTCTAGATCATGTCTGCTAGACACAGAAGCTTCTTTTTGACATTGGTTCCAGACATGGATGACTACATCGAAAGACATATTAGGGTGCTTACAGAAGCATCAGCCTGTGACATCCTCATATCCTTCTATCAGACCGATCAAAATCTTAATGAATAGCGCAAATGGCTTTCTTCAGATTGTGGGACCCCTCTGAGTGTTGTCACCATAACTGTTAACGAAGGTTGAAAATCAACGTAAGTTACACACATAATTATATAATTACAAAGTCATGATGTTTGTATATTCACTCATATATACCTATTATTTTTCATTAAAAATAGGGATAGCTAATGTAAAATGAACTTATGCGTTTTGACTAAGTTCATTTTTATCATCAAAACTGTCAAAAAATTTTATTGTCAGTGCCATTTTTCTATTATAATTAATTTATTTAAATAACTTCAACAATAAAATATATACTTTTTTGGTTTGTGACATTATTTTATGATGAGTTTCGGGAAACATGTTGTTCCTTTAGTTTTGGATGCCAGTGTATTCGAGGATATGTATATTTTAAGCATATTGAAGCATGGTAAAATATGAATTGATACATCAAGTATTAAATCAAATTCTTAAATATTTAAGTGTGGCAAAAGAATTTCAAATCCAAGTCAAAATTATTGTGTACATGATAGTAAAGTTATTTGAAAATATAATGAAAAAGCACTGTACATTCCAAACTTCACAGTGTCATTCAGATATTATTATAAAATTATTATTTCAGAATTTAAGTGAATTTAAAAAATTAAAATGAATCTTACAAAAATCCTTTTCGGAACTCTAAAAATTTGGTATGTCTTAGATTTAAAATTGCTTTCTTACTTGAGGAATTGAATTTTTCTTTTTAAACACACTTCACATCATGTTTAGTTTTCACAATCTCAGGCGTTTTAATAAAGTATACATCGTTCATTATGATTTCGAACATTTGATTAACTTTCACAAATAGAATTTGCATAATCGTGTTATAAGGAAAGAAATGGTTTAAAACCGTCTAACGTTAACCCTGACACATGTGCGCACAACAGCAAATAAACAGCGCAGATTAAAGTTAATTCATATCAGAATTTGGCATTTTTAATCTGATATATATCAGATATGATTTAGAAGTTCATTTAAATGAAGTATGATTCGATCTCTTGTCGTTTCATTTCAAAAATTGCAATCTTATATCAGTATTACAGGTAGCTTGTTTAAGGTAATTGAATTTGCTTAATTTTAGACTTCATGTAAAGAGGACTTTCATTTAAAAATAGTTATAGGAAAATCTTCCTATGTCATTTATACAATATCGAATAATTAACAAATGCAAATTTAGAGGCAAACCTAGCCTCTAAACCTGTGTTTGTTCCTTTATAACATTATCAGAGACCTATTGTTCCTATTGTTTCATCAAATCTTGCAAAAAACCAAAACATCTTCAAGAGAATTAGTCGTGTTCTTTGTGACAAGCATTTGATGGCATGATTCACCAAAAGTAATAACATCCATAGTTTATAAACAAGTCCGGCTTATATAACCAAAAAACTCCATAAAAACTATAAGAAACCAAATAAAGAGGTATTAAATAATTATTTTTTATTAAAAGTGAAGATTTAATACCTATGCAGCACTATAACTATTTTGCCAAATTCCTTTTACTTGTGCAGTACTTTGTAACCCTTGACGAGATTATAATATTGTCTCTTGAGTAAACTTGCGCTCTCATTCTGTCTCAGCCTGGAGATCATGAATACAAGTTTTAGGCGGGAATTAGAAAATCAAGGAGTGGTTAAAGAGTAGATGATTCAGTAGATGAAGATCCTCTGCTAGAAGTGGGGGAAAGAATAAAAGCTAGTGCTTTTGTGAATGGCATTATGATAGTAAGCAATGCGAAACAAAACATGTAAAAGTTTAATCTGTTCAGTTATTGGTAAGTGCAAAAGAACTAAGAATTTTAATTTTGAAATTTTTCACAAATGCATTAAGCTGCATGAATTTGGCATGGAAATCTAAACCTTGCTATCTGATGAGACAATACAAAATTTACTGACATAATTGTCTTTTAATCATAGTCTACTTCCCTAGTAAATGATCAATGAGAATGGGGAGATATACATTTATATATTTTCATTGATTGTCTATGATAAAATATGAATTACACCAACATCAGTTTTCTCGAAAGGTGTTCTTATATAACACATTTATATAATTTTTTTTCTAGTTGTATTTCTATTTTCAGAAACCATGCTAAGTTTAAGAAATCAATTATATTATACATGACATTAATTCACTATGATATTTTTACAATTTTGTACACTGTCCTCAGTCATGCAGCCTATTTAATAGCAAGAACATTAACATCATTCTACATTACGTTTTGCATTATTTTGATTTGTTGTTGTTGCTCGCTTCTGATATATCATTGCTGCACCAGATCCCCGAGCTCTTCAATCCTCACAAAATCAAGAAGCAGCAAAGAATTCACAAGGAAACCCTCGTCAGTAAATCCCAAATACAAAAAAATTTGTTGGGGTGGGATAGAATGCGTAAAAGTAGGATAGCTGACCTTTGCTGTCAAATTTAAGGTCATGACGATGGCCACTAGAATACCTAGAGTATGTAGCCTAGTCAGCCTCTAGAACCTTTGAAAGCAATGGAACCACCAGGACTCCTACCAGAGTACCAATCCTGAGGGGGTGGATTGTTCCAAGTAGTCCAGACATCTCTTCTTCGAACAGAATGAATCTGTAGGTGAGGGCAGTATCAATTAGAGAAAAACTGTCAAAGTTTCTTTTAGCCAGGGATAATTTCCATGGATATCGACATGAGAGGGAATTGATTTTGATTTACATAGATATATTTACCTCTATTTCGAATACCATCTTCATGTTGATTATCTGTTAGTATAGAATTTGAATGTAGAATAAACTAGAACTTTTTAGAAGAACAGAAATTTAGCTACTTTCTGTTAGAGAATGATTTTTCTAAAAAGATTAATTTTTTAATTTTTATAAGCTTAAAAAAAGGATTTTAAAATGTTTCTATTCTTGTGAGTAAAAGTTCCAAGGTATGATTCTCTTAAATATAAGCATAAGATAATCAAAATTAAAACTATTTAAATTTTTGTTTTTGAATTGTTCTAGATTTTCGCATTTAGAAATATCTAAAAACCTGTTAAAATTTTTAACAAGTGGTATTTTTTACTTCTCCTTAAAAAAGAAATTAATAGTTAATTACGAAATATAATTAAATATTTAGTAGATTAACTAGTTAATTCATAAATGTTTCCTTAAAATTTAATTTAAATAAATTTTACTAAAATGTCTTTTTTATCAAAATAAAAGACGATAGTAATATTAAATGAAAAATGACAATTTATCGCACTGTCACTTCATAAAAGACATTTTTTAAAACTAAATTTAATGAAATAAATATACATATAATTTGATTAAATGTAAGTCTGTTGCACTGAATTATAGATACTTCAATATTTAATATTTATTAATAATTTCATTATCTAAACATTGCATAAAATGAGGAATGTTGTGATAGTGTGTTTATTAACTTTAATTAATTATTAAAAAAGTAATATTTACTTTACGAGTAGCTTATTGCCCTAATGCACTTGAAACTGATAAAGATGATTCATCATTTATTATGGCAAACATAGTTATTAGGGATTATTATAACATAGTTATTAGGGACATAATTTGATTTCAATGTAAACATGTTATAATTTTTTTTAAAATAAAGATAAATTTCAACCACATAATTTTATGAATAGCTCATTTGTAAAAATAGTTATTAAATAACATTAAAAATAAAATGTTGTTAATTTTTTTACAAATGTACTTATGACAACAGTTCAGTTTAAAAATGAAATAAATTGTTGAACAAAAATAGTCATCTGTACATAAATTGAAGCAAATAATAACTGAAGTTTTATTTCCATAAAATATAGACACTGATGGTCATTAATTCTCAATAAAATATAACACGATAAAAATGTATGCAGAAGTATAGGAGAAATACAATAAATAAACTGTCTCTCTTTCTCATAAAGAACAAGAATAACTAAGATTACTTGAAAATATATTTTTATATCTATTTGTAAAATGTTTTTTCTTAGAAAGATGGCTTACATTTACTTGGAAGAAAAATATTAAGTAAATATAATTTTTATTTTAAATATTTCCTTTATATTATCTCTATTGCCTTTGTTGCATTTCTTTTTCGACTAATACATTAGTATTATCTTAAGAATTCTGACCGAAATGGAGTTAAATACGCTTTGCACGGCAGCAGATCTAAACTCGAGCATTCATTCCATTCCATCGGCCATTATATAACCGAACATTACTTTTATTCTGATTATCTTGGGTGCTATGCTTCTTGCTGCCTAATGTGGATTCTCCATTCAGTAGATTGGTGTGTCATCACTATAATACCCAAGATACTGATTTGGTAAGAAATGTTTCATGGAAAAAGGAAAATCAGGTTTAATGTTACTGTAGCCATTAAGCTTAATCACTTCGCTACTGGGAGGAATTTAATGTGGAAGACAATATCGCCTTTTAATGTTCTGCTTAAAATCAAAGTTTGATAAAAAAAACATTTTTTGAAAAATATTTAATGCATGACGATGAAAGAGCTGAGATAGTTAAGAATTTTTTCATCAATATTTTTATATTAAAATAAATTTTATAATACTTCTTAATAGTTTAGGTTTCGAATAATATTTAACAGAAAACTTTCACACAATGTGGTATAATTTAGAATAGTTTACTCAATGTTTTATTAATTATGATTATGATTATTAAGCTAATATATATATATATATTCTTGTAAATATGTATTAAATAAGAAAAACAATTAAATTATGTGATAGTTAAAAATATTTACCTTACATTACATTGAAAAAAAATTGTAATTCCAATCAGTTTTGAGTTTTAAAAATATGTAAAAAATCTTTCGTAATATATCAGATTTATTCAATTAATTATTTTGCTTAATTCATCAATTTTCCAATGTGTACAAATTATGTATAAATTTAAATATAACCAAAATAAACTTGTAATCAAAATTAACATCATGTGTTTTATAACAGTAAAAACCTAATCTACAGAATATTAATTTCTTAATTTGAACAGAGGGAATTTAGTTAACATAGCTACAATTATATTTACAGGCATGTCCTTTGAATATTATATTACTAAATTGTTCAAAGAGTATATTGATTTAAATGTTTAGTTAAATTTGTTTTTGATATCAATTTTTATTT
Organism: Latrodectus elegans; assembly: GCA_030067965.1. Lineage (NCBI taxonomy): Eukaryota > Metazoa > Arthropoda > Arachnida > Araneae > Theridiidae > Latrodectus > Latrodectus elegans. The sequence goes on from CM057819.1 coordinate 41,246,196, forward strand.
TGCAAAGTAAATGTGCTTAGTGCTTAAATAAACAATAACAATAACTTAATTTATATAACATTTGTTAAAATAAACAGATTACTGACAATATATATATATATATATATATATATATATATATATATATATATATATATATATATATATATATATATATATATGCGTATACTAGATAAATTCAAGGTTTATTTATTTAATCTTATAACCGCGGTTATATGAAAAAATATGCTTAATATAAATAGCAACATCATCCAAAGTATAATGCATACCAGAATTATAAACTGTACTGTATCTTTTAAAGAACTGTGTACCTGAAAAATGTAAATTTTTTCTCTAACACATACTATATATGGCTCTTCCTTATATAGACACTATATAGAATATTTATTCCAATAGAGATTAAATATTTGCCTAATATTATTTATAACATTTTTGAGTACAAAACTCAACACTAAAATACTATATGACTAAGAAATAAAGTTTATGGTCAAGATATCAAGTTTTGTATCCGAAAATAAAAATAATTGTGCATAAACTTGTATATGATTCTATTCAATTATTTATTAATCTGAATAAAAATATAGTTTAAGATAGACTTTGTTTCTTATTCTTTGTTTTTAGAAAAGTTGTTTTACATATTTATGCGGGAATTGTGAGTTTTTGTTCTTTCTTATTATATTTTCATATAATAATATATTTTCTTAAGCATATTTTTTCAATATTTTTTAAACATCAATTCCTAATATTTAAAATAGCATATTTTCTTGCATATCTCTTCTTTATATCATGTCATATGTTTAAAATTATACAAAATTTAAAATTGAACTTTTGAAGTCTTCTTTCAAGGTAGTCGTAATGTAGTATAGAAAATTAATGCTATTCCTTCAATAAGACTCAATAGCTTTGAAGAAATGTTTGCTTTCAATATGAATGAAAATATAGAAAATTCTCACATGTTTGATTTTAAGATTCTTAAGAAGTTTTGTAAAGCGATTCAAATAATCCCATTTTAAAGGGTTTTCGATTTATATTTCGAAAATTGCAATGAAATTAAAGTAATTTATTCAACTGCTAATTTTACATCTAATTTCTTTATGCAAATCTTACTCATCCATTTTTTGTCACATTGCTCTGTGTCAACAAATGTAGACATTTAATTATTTTCAGAGTTTCATATTTAGAACCATTTATGTATTGAAGTTTTTTGAGTGAAAATCAAAATTAGATGTCCTCGAAGAAAATTTAGAGTTATAAGAGAGAGAAAAGGATTTAAATTAAAGAATTTTATATATATAGGATACTATGCAGCCAACCGAAAATGAACATTTTCATATTTGTATATCTTGTGCTGATAAAATACTGTTTTATGCAAGTGTAGTTAATTAAATCGAAATAATATTTCTAACAATAGACATATGTAGAAACAAAACAAATGAACCTTTTCCATAAATTTTTTTCCAGTTTCAGTCTATTTAAATGCTCTGAGAGTTCACACTATATTGAAAAACCTGTAAAACTCAATTGAATAAACATGTCAACAAGAATAACATATTATTCTGCTAATAACACTATGAATTCAGTTTCATCTAATTCTGTTAAATGACGTAAAGTGCTTAAAGAAAAAATCGTTTTTAACTAACTTTGATTACGTAAAATTAATGTTAAATTTTTTACATTCCAGAACTTTTAGGTAATTGGCGAAAGAAACAAAAAATTATATAATGATCGGATTATTTGAGTATACTGCAATATTCTTCAAAATCATCTTTGATCTAATATTTCCAAGGTATCAAAATTTGAAAAACGTATAACATTTTCTTGTTTTTTCAGAGTAAAAATAAATTAGAATTAAATGATAGAGTGATAATAGTGTTACGTCAATAAAACATTTTACAGAAAACTTGTTTTCATTGTCTTGAAGCCTGGTGGTACATCTTTGAAAATATGAAGATGTTATTGAAACAAAAGTATGGTAGCTTGCGTTTGATGTTACGAATTCAACTAATGCCAAATAATCAGCTGAAAATTTGTAGTGTGTCTTGTTGTTGTGGGTTAAATAAAAACAGCCCTTGAGAGAGAGAGAGAGAGAGAGAGAGAGAGAGAGAGAGAGAGAGAGAGAGAGAGAGAGAGAGAGAGAGAGAGAGAGAGAGAGAGAGATTGAAATGTCCCCCTCTGGCAGCGAAGTCGTCCCCACGAGTAGCCAGGTGAAAAGTTTGATGAATGTTCACTTTTTGGCAAGTTGTTTATTAGAGGAATCTTACGAGGTCGAATCCTTTTAATAGGATTAGTTGGCACATTTGAAGTTTTGTGGGATTCTATATATAGACAAAGAGCAGATGTATGATAGGCTCCAAGAGAAATGTTGAGTTTGTTCAGACTGGCAATTTCATAGCTTGTTGGAGAACGTTGTGCAAGTATAATATACGGTCCATCTCGATGAGGTGCAAATTTGGCTGTTATCTTTTGGCGTTGCTATGAGAATGTAAGGTTACCCATACTTGATCTACAAACTGAAATTGGTGACCTTTTCTGGCTGGAGAGAGTCGATAGGGAGGTAAAGTAATTAGAGTTGAATCCTCTGTATAAATTCGGTATTCGATATAAGCTGTTTCTTCTCCCCTTTGTTGGAAGATATTTTTATACTCCTTCAACAAATCATTAAGTAGTCTTCTCTTATTTGAATTGAGATTTTCCCCTTTATCTTATTTAAGAAGCGTTGAGCTTTCACCACTGTTAGTCCCAATGAAATTAGAACAGTGTTTATAAAATTCTGTTTGAAGTATGAAAGAATTTTCTGGAAGAGTAGTATTAAAGTCTACGAAGGAATTGTCTACTGTTCTGTCTTCTCTCTGTTTTATTGGGTAGTGTTTTCTCCAATTTCAGAGAATGATCTTGAGAATCTGGTTGGAGTGAATCACACTTCAGTTTATCATCGAGTTTCATAAATGAAAAGGTTTTATGCGGTCTATCACTAAAGTACCACGAGTGTTCTTTAGGATTTAGAACGATCCCTGTTTTCTCTATAAAGTCGATTCTGATGAGATTATTATTCCTCTGTGCGTCTGAAAATAGCAAAAATTGGAAAAGAACATCTGCTTATCTCTATCCAGACCTTAAAGTAAGCTTTATGTACTTCCTTTTTTTTTTTGAATGGCTGCCATCCGCTAAAATTATGTCAAGGACTGATTTTTAGAAATGCATTCCTTGTTCTCTCTCTAAGAAGGTAGTAGAGAGTTTTACCAGTTATAGTATGACTTGCGGCCGTGTCAACATGGACTGTACCCTACATTCCCTTGATGTTTATAATTAATATTGCTATCTGGTTGAATGTTGACAAATTGTTCAACTTTACACTGTGAAAACAAGCAGAATTTTTTTCAGATTTGAAACAATTCGGAGAGTTTGATTTAATATAGCCAGGCGTAAGACAACTATAGAAATAAACAGGAGACAGTTTGTCCTGCTTAAACTGGTCGAACTTTCTACTTTTAACTTTTTCTTCAACAGAGTTGAATTTAGGATATTATTCTCTGTTTTTTTTTGGAATTGTTTTTCATTATGACTAAAAGTGTTTCTTTATTAGTCTTATGACGAAAATTGTCGTATGCATCAAGTTTTTCTACCAAATCAGTTGGAGAGGTTATGTCATCCTATTTAGCCAAAAAGATTTCCTTAAATTCCGGTGGGAATTTTTTCTTGATCTGATTGGTTATAATAATAAAGTCTTTAAACTTTTTAAACGTATCTACTTTTTTTCCTTTATCCAATTTTCAAAATAGCTTCGAATTTCAAAATAAAAGTGATTTATGTACTATCAGGATTCTTTTTGTGTGTCACAAATAGGCGATGAAAACATTCAGCGCTTAATTTGAATCTTTTTAGCTTCTTCTGGCTCATGAACAATTATTTTTGTCACGTGACTTAAAAAAACTCCGACTAGGTAAGCGATCCATTGATTCTCTGGAACTTTAGAAACTTTAACTGTCTCTCAAAAAGTTTGAGAAATAAAGAGATGCCATCTTCTTTTGCATTGAAGTCAGGAATTAACTTTTTTAACATTTTATTTTATTTTAATGGGTAATACCAGCGATAGTGAGGACAACTTTTGGACTTCAAGCTGTAGGTTGAGGACTTCAAGTTCATGAGCTCTTTCTTTTTCTTTTCTTGCTTCTTCTTGTTTTTCTTTTGTAATATCCTCTCGTTCAGATTCTTTTCCCTTGCTAGTCTCTCCTGCTCTTCTTTTGATACTCTTTATTCAATAGTACTGGGTAATAAGTTTTTCGTTAGTTCCTCATCATACTTGTCAGATTTGACAGTTAAATCCTTTAGATGGATTGCTTTCATGCTGTTCCCAACATCCAAACCCAATTCCTCAGCCAAAAATATCAAATCTTCTCTTCGACCTTTTGGGAGGTATGCTATCTTAAGTCTATCATAGAAAGGTTACCAATTTCGAAAGTCTTAAATGTCTATTGAAGTTTGAGAATAAATGAAAACAACCTTTCATGTAAAGTTCTTAGAATTCCTAACACATTTTACACTCACTGTACTTAAATTTAATAAAATAATTTTACTTAGTTTATTTTCACTACAGAATAAAATTATAGTTCAAAGTAAGTTTAACATATTAATCATTGACACATTTTTAAAATTGTAAAAGTCACTAGAAATGTTTAACACGTAAAACTCATTTAAATCAAGTTTTGTGGCAACAATTGTAAACAGAATAATTAATAAGTGAAAACCAAATTCACAATTTAAAAATTCTTACACATCAATTATGAAAATTTACCCAGAATTCAAATTTCAGTTATTAAAATAATTACTATATGGTAAAAATCTTATTTGACTATTAAGAAAACAATGGAGAAAAATATTACTTATGATAACATAATTTTATGCATATATATTCAATAAACTTAGTGAACACTTGCGATTTCATCTTAAATTGCAAAATCATTTTACCATAATTTAAGACTCTTGTACCATTTATTCTGCTACAGTGTATACCCCAATCAAAAAAATAAAGTTTGAACTCAATTTAAATAAAGATTCAAGCAACAAATAACATCTATTCTGAGTATTGTTTTCTATAATCGAAAGACACTTCAATTATTCTAAAATGAATCATGTAAAAATATCACTTTATAGATTTATATATTGATCAAAATAATTGATAATGCGAAAACAATCCAAATGATACAATAAAATATATTCAATACTCACAAGTTCTAGGAATATTTAATTTATCAACTAAAAATTCACATACATTGAAAAATACGTTATTTTTCATGAGACCATCAATCGTACATATATTATGATTGATTTATTATATATTTATTTGTTATTCGTAAAACCTTTTAATTTTCTTTCAGAAATAAAGTAATATGCATTTATATATTTCAAATCATGATGAAAAAAAATCTATCCTTTCAGATAAAGAGAAAAAAATTCAAACAAGTATTAATTCTATGTGAAGAAAAAAAAATACATATCTTAAGCTAATACTATTTTCAACATTTTTATTTATTTATGTATTTTAGACTGAACTAAAACACAAATATAAACATTACCAAGGATTTGGCAAATACACTTTCATATTAAATGGAATGTTTGTTCTAATTCAGAACACATAAATTAACATTTTCTGTTTTGCCAGGAATGTTTCTAAAATACAATTTCAATGCAATAATATTGAAATGATTTATTTCAAATGCTGTTCGATATGAAGAAGGAAAAATAACTTTTTAGAGCAACATAATACTATCAAGGACAATGTTATTCATTCAGAAGATGATGAGTAAGCTATCACTTAATTTTATTTATATCTATTACTAATTTTAGAAAAAAAAGCGAATATCAAACTAAACAAATAAATTTACTTTTTTTTATAGAAACTGTGATCAACAATTTTGATAGTAGTTATGATTCCTTATAAAATTTATCACAAGTTAAATTATTTTAATAAAAACACTTTCCAAATTTAGGAAAAGATATTAACATCACAGTACCTTTAAATGACTTTTATTTTTGATGTGAAAAGGAACTATACCCTGAAATCAGTTTTTTCAGGATGAAAATACTGTTTAAGGAAAACAGGAAAACCAAGTCCTTCTATTCAATCATATACTCGGAGAAAGTTTTGATTCGATTCGATTCGCCTGAAATAAAATACGAGCCAAGCCTTTGTTTTAGATAACTTAGAATGAGTCTCTATGTATGCTATTTATAATAAAGGCTACAATTTTGAAAAGTGTTTGGGTGCCAATGTGTCCAGTGGTCGGGAATTTAATCAAAACAGCAATTTCGTGTAACAGTAATTTAATTATTCAAAGTTACACACAATAACATACAGAAATACTAAATTAAAAGGATGATTAAAACACATCCAAAGAGTTCGAAATCGAATGCCTAACTAACTGTTTTTCCTTCTCACCGCTAAGGGCGCTCTTGGAAAGGAAGAGAGAGAAAGTGAAGTGTCACAGTAGTTTGAACCAGTCTGAAGAAGGGAACAATGTTCTATGCATTTCAATTTAGTATTTTTCTCTTTAAATAACGGCACAGGTCGAAGACGTGTGTTTTAATATGAATACATTCTTCGTAAATACTACGCCAGCAGCTTATGAAGCTTATGATTATACTTGCTTAAAAGGAAAAAATACAAATCATAAATGAAAATCTTGCATCATTAGCATGGAATATACCATTGAAGAGAAATAAAAGCATTTGACACAAACCCAAATAAGCTTTATGAGGAACATAAAATTTATCTTTTTACCTCATTTACTGTTATAAAGATGAAACCATCAGACGGATATTTAAAGAATATAATTCGAAGCATTGTCAAACTACCGATCTTGTGTTGATTTCAAATGACTAATTGTGAACTTAAAAATATAGTAAGATATCAGTCAATGATATTTTTACACATTTTTAATTAAAGACACGTAAATAGAAATGTACATCTTTACAGATATATTGCTTAATGCTTAGGTTTTAAAATATCCTTAAAAAATTCTTGTTATCAATAACATCTTTCTTTAATAGATGCCTTCAAAAACACAACAGAAGTCAAAACGTTTTGCAAACTTTTAGAACTACATAAACCGGTGGTTACGATTTATTTTATAATTCAACTTTGCCAAATATTTTACAATTTTTTGTTTGATGTAAGGGTTAGACTTCGTTAGCACTTTTGTGCTACTCAATATCTGTTTTCAATTGTAAACAATATTTGCGAATTTAAATTTTTACTTTCTTTCAGCGAGATTTTCTTAATGTCTGGCATATTAGGATTATGATGTTTTGAAACACGTAGCGTGGTGAAATTCAAATTGCTTGTTTCTTCAATATTTATGTTTTTTTAAATACAAAATTTGTTTATAAAACTATAAAAATGTAAAAGTAATTCATGAAAAATAAATTTTGTTATTTTAATGAACTAAAATAATGACTTTATCTATGTATAAGTTATTCGTCATAACATATATCAATAACACATTGTTAGGGATTAAAACATCTTTAGAAAAATTAAACTAAAATTAGTTGTTTCGAAAAGTAAATAATCGTTTCTTAATTTCGTGTTCATATAGATATTGCAAAAAGTATGAATCACTTAATAATGGAAATATACTAGAAAGAATATAGTTTAATTTGCATTATATTAAAATATAATTAAGATCTTTAGGGAGAAAAAATATATTATTTGTCTTAAAGTACTTGTATGAAAAGAGAGGTTTTTATAAAAGAAACTCCTTTTGAGAAATCATTTTTTAATTGCATGGATGGAAAGATTGTTTGTGAAATCAAAATTTTAAATTATAAAAATATGTTATGAGATTGTTTCATGAAAATAAATATTATTTATTTAAGTAAAATTTTTGAACAAATTTAAAATTATTTATAACAAATATCATATTTGGTAAAAGTATACATTATGATCTGTGTTGTGACATTTGGTAACTACTTTCGTTCAAGATGAGGATGATTTAGTTATTGTGGTTCAGTTAGTAACCCTAATATGCGCCAACTGTTACTTGTAAAGGATAGCAACCCTAAAAGAAATCGAGATTAAGATAGCACCACTTTTAAATCGCTAACCCTAATGTTATATAAAGCGTAAGAATGTATTCCTTATTATATTTATTTTTAAGAAGTTGTCACACACAAGTGTAATTTCATTTAATTTAATTCGATTTTTTATAATTACATTACATAATTTTTGCCACTTTATTCCCTGTGTTCTAACCACCTTAAGCATGGATGTTTGTAGTAGTTCGGAATCCACTTTATACCGTAGGTCCCGGTCTAATTAGCCCTCGTGTGCAAAAAATGATCGTTGAGCGAAAAACCAAACCAAAACCTGTCTGGTAGCATATTTGCTGCAATGTTTCTTTAAAAACTGAAGGAAATGTGCTAAATAATTAATTTAACATGCTTCTCAAAATAAAGTTTTTGAACACGCGTCTAAGCTACAAATGTAAGAAAATATATTTACAGAAATTTCAGTAATGAAGCAAATTATTATTTTTTTCATAATATAATAATAATCTGTTAAAAATCATCGAAAGTTTAAAATGTTAAATTTCTAAGAGAATTTAAAAAAATTATTGGGTGTTTGAAAAGTTTCGAATCTTACATATTATGATCTATAATACTTTTAAAATTTTGGGTAAGAAGCATCAGAATAAATAATCATAAATTAGGTAAAATGATCTGCCATATTCAAAATTGACAAAAAAGTAATGCAATTTTTCTTATTTGTGATATAATATACTGTTTTCTTGCAGCCTACAAGAGAAAAAGCAAGTTAATTATTTTACGTAGGAAAATAACATTTAAAAGAATGGGTGTTGATGATAAATACGATACAATGCTTGCTATTTTGTAAATAGAAATTTTCTTCTGTCATAGTTGTTTTTTAATATTTTAAAAATGATGTAAAAAAGAAGGCTTTTATCGGCCTGGGTTTAATTACTCTAATGCTTTTTAATTAGCATTTCTCGTTTGTTAAGTTATGTTTATAAACTTATTTCAAAAAAGGCGCAGGCATATTGGAAAATAAAAGTTATTGGAAAACCATGTTGGTAGTAGTATATCGGGAATTTTCTTCTTAACTTAAAGCTAATTATTTTAATGAATAAATTAAAGATTTTTTGGGTGCCAAGATAAAATTAATACAAAATTTACATCAGAAACAAAGAATACTTGGTTATAAATCAATAAATTAATGTTATCCAAAAAATAAACATCGGTTTTATTTTAAAACTACTGATATCTCTAACTTAATTAATTACTGTATTCGCCTGAAACTACCATAAAATAACGTTATTTTTGCAGAGTGAAATTTAAGTTATTAGATGCAACACATATGTTAATGGAAGCATACATAATTTTTCACTTTTTAACTATTAATACAGTTATTTTTTACTTAAACTAGAATTATCTCTGCTATAGTATAAACATATTTTAAAGAAATGAGGCTTAACGAGCTGCTGGAAGAGTGTCTCGAAGTATAATCATTAAAATGTTTAACTATAATTTAAAAAAAATATAATAATTGTGTGAAATATTAAAAAAATTCTTTAATTTAGAATAATTCATTGATAGATTTATATATTGATAGCATTGATCTTTGAACATAAAAATATTCTTTTACACTGTTTATATTCTATTATAATATTACATGCTTTTACAACATAGAATTTGAGAATCGCAATCTAAATAGACCTGAATTTCGCTGACTGTTAAACATATTAAAATTAACAGTAAAATATTCTTAACTAAGATTAAATGGGGAAAAATGTATCAAATTATGTAACAAAAAGGACAAAATTAACAATTTTTTGAGGTACTTAAGTTTTATTCAACTGCCGGGTAATCTAGTAATACAAACTCTTCTCTCGTGCATTTAAATAAATAAACACATTAATACATACGTACGCATTTTACATTGCTTTAATGAAATGTATTTCATAATTAATGTTAGGTCATTGCAAAAAATAAGAAAATTTAAAAGGCATCAAGAAAGGCAGTTGAAACATCGATGGAGACACGTTGTTCAACACTGTCTAGAATCCAATTCAAGACATTTGATTCCGAAGACCGTGATCCAATGACCGTGTCTTGAGAAGCTAAGGTTGGGGCATCGGCCTTCCTTCAGGAATGTTTGGGTTCGATTCCACTTGCCTCCAAAGACCCCCTAGTGCTTGTATGGGATATACGTGCTCGTTAAATCTGTGGAGTCAAATGTCCTGTGGTCGGTCGTTGAGCCGTTATCATGGGTGTAATGGTCTGGAAAAAAATTTCCTTCTTTTCCATATCATAGTCAGAATTGAGGGAATGGATCTCTCTGGTGGTGCTATTTATCGGAGGAGTCTTACATCAAAGTTGTATTTTCACCTTCTAGTGCTAGAATTAAAACGAAAGGTGCAATCTTCTGACTTAATTGCGTATCAGTGAGCTAAATAGCTTGGCTTTTCCAAGTGTCGTAAGTAACAACTATAACAACAGCTCAACAATTGAAAAAATATAAAAAAATTACTATCTTCAATAACATTTTTACTTCAGATACAAATGTAGATGAATGTACAAATAAATTTGTTTTAATTATTGTACTGTATTTGTTAATGTCCTATTCAATATATTTTAAATGTTCTTCTGGGAATTTTGTGCCTAGATGAGTGTAACACTCGAAATATTTTAGGAGATAGTCGTTTTGAAATGTGTGGACCACCCTTGTCTTAGCTTTAGCTTTTATATACACTGAAGTGCCACTGAATTAGGGATACCGATTTAGTAAAGAGTTTTGCCATTTCTGGCCTTGATAACGGCTGTCACACGACAAGGTACAGATTCAACAAGTTTTTGAAAACGTTTCAATGGAATGGCTTGCCCAACATCGACTTGAACTCTCCATAATTCAGTAAGGTCTATTAGTGTGTGTGCAGCCCTTTCACCGCTTGTTCCAAAATATCCCAAATATGCTCAATAGGATTTAAGTCTGGGATTCTAGGTGTCCAATTTATGACAGAAAAGTCAGACTAATGATCATCCATCCACCCAGTAGCCAACAGGGAATTGTGGGAGGTGCAGATGTCTTGTTGGAAATCTCCATTATCGGATAACAGAACAGCTTAAATGGATGGAGGTGATCATCCAGCAACTCTACGTACCGAATTGAGTTGTGGGAGGTTAGTATATGGACCAAAGATGCCAAACAGTACCACAAAAGAATACCCCAGACCACGAAAGAATACCCCAGATTGAGATCTCATGACCTTGTATAGTTGTAACCTGGCAGATCGAACCCATGGCATTATGAGCCTGACGTCTGTCTCAGCTTCCTGTCGGCGTTAAGTAGTTGGAATCATGACTCATCACTCCATGCTACTCATTTCCTGTCCTCTGCACTGCAGTCTCTGTGCTCCCTTGCCCAGGCAAAACGTGCAGCCCGATGGAGATCATTGAGCAATGGTACTCTGGTAGGTCGACGGCTCCCGAAACCCATACGGTGAAGCGATCGTTGCACAGTCCATTTACTGACGGTAGGACTGGCATCGTCATTCAACGGGGTGGTAATTTGAGCTAATGTTTGGTTTCGTTGGCTTTGTACAAGACGCCTGAGCCGTCTCTGAACACGCACCGTGAAAGACTAATTACCCTTTACAATTTGAATGGTTTCTAGTTCTTTTTCCACCATTCATGTATTCTTGGTATATCTTTGACACTGTGGACCTTGAAAATCCTAGATGCTTGGTGATTTCAGAAATTGAATGGCCCATGCGACGCGCACCTACGGTTTATCCGCGATCAAAAGCGTCTAAATCAGACAGTTTACACATACTAAACACATATCAACAACGAAATCAGAACAATCACAGTACGCGCTATATATGTAGTTACCTTAGCGATCTCACTTGCGCTTAAATGAGGAGCAACTCTACACAATTTGCAAAGCCCTTGTTATCCCTAATTCAGTAGCACTTCAGTATATTATAAGTATAAATAAAAAAATTTTTTTGAAAAATAATACATAATCGCAACAAATAACTTAAAAAAATATTACCATCACTATTGAATTCAATTAATTTTTCCATCGATTTGAACGTGATACTTTTGTTGATATTAGAGGGTTTTTTATAATAAAGCTAATTAGAACATTTATAAAAATATTAGCTTAAAGTAAATGATTTTTATAATAGGTTGGGGAAAAAGAAGTACATTATTTTTGCGTAAAATTGAAAACTTTATTTAACATTTATGGATTATTTGATTTGGGTCAAGTATGCATCGTTTTATCGTATAATTTATTGCGATTTTAAAGGTGACTTCATGACATATTTCTCTTAGTCCTTATTGGATAAACATTCTATAATAGATTTTCACAATCTTCTATTGATCCCAGTTTCTGAACACCTATTAAATTTTGCAATGCGAGAAAAAGCTAATAATTGCTTGGTGTCAGGTCTGGACTATGTGGTAGATGAATTAAAACTTCCCATCCAGGATCCTAGAGTTTCTGGCGAGTTACTACAGACGTGTGTGACTTGGCATTGTCCTAATGCAAGACGACAGTTCTTCTGTTGGCCAATTCAGGCAGTTTCTGGTCAATTGCTATCTTCAAACAGTTCAGTTGTTGATAATAATGATCTTAATTTTGTGTTTGGCCATACTCATTATAAATTATTCCTTTGCAGTCCCACCAAATACACAGTAGAACCTTCTTGGCCGTTAGAAAGGCGGTAGCGTGGCATCCCAGCAACTATTGCGTAAATTTTCCTCAGGGAGAACTTTTCATAGATAAAGGGGCAAAATTCACATGTCTCTAGGGAGAAAACCTTGAAAACTCTCAAGTCCCTATCCCAACGTACGCGCATTCATAAGGCAGAAGTACAGCACCTATTTCCTGTAATTCAACGATGGCTGGAACAGAACCCCAGATCTATGTCATGGTGAATCCGAATAACCTTGTTTGTGATGTATCTGAATTCATTGGTTTGCCACCGTTTGAGTTGCTTCACCGTGATTTAACCACGATTGTTTTCGCAAAGCACATACTGTCGTATTCACATACAATTCTCATCTAAATCACCATCCGTTAAGAAATAGGTCAATTTCATTCAAGGCTTCGCATATGGAAATTCGATCCATCATGTCTCTGGTGTTAAATGGTGAGGTACCCAAACACCGAAGTTCTTTTTGAATCTAGATTTGTGCAAATAGTTCAAAACTTTTTTATGGTCGATCTTTAGTTCCTGGGCGATGCTACGACTACTAATATGCCGGTCAACTTCGATTATATCAGTGATTTTATCAACGTTTTCGACGACAAGCATGCCTATGCGAGGTGCATCTTAAACATTAAAAACGGCTGAAGGGAATGGATGAAACCAAAATTCCACATAATTAGCTGTTACAGTATCGTCACCATAAACACCATTCACAATTTCAGCCACTTGGCGTGCATTTGTTTGCCCTTATCAAAGAAAAACTGTAAAATATATCGAATTTTCTATTTGTTGACTTCTATATTTAACACTATGTAACTCACAAAAAAATTGACAAAAAAAATTTTTAGTGTGAAATGTCACATTGACAACAGGCATAAATTTGAAATTGTTTGATTGATACTTTATGAAATATCAATCACTACAGCTATCAACTGAAAACTAATGGATTTCTTCCTCCCCAACCTATTATATTTTGGGACATTTAGAAGTTTATTTAAATAAAACTGTAAAGCTGACTTGTGTGATGTATCTGAATTTTAAATAATGTAAATATGATGTATACCAAGAAGAAAAAAACATTTTTATTGAAATTCGGAAAAAATATGATGCAAAAAAATCAATTAATACTAATCATTTAATGAAATATTGAATTTAATGATCTTTACTGGAAGTGACGTCTCATACAAGAAATTAAGCAACAATTTCCTATTAGTATTGCATACCCTGGCATCTTATACTGCATTTAAAACACCGATTAAGATACTCCTAAGAAACTGTTGCAGATTTTATGACCAATTCAACAAGATAACTGCTGAAAAGTTTTAACGAAAAAAGTTTGCAAGAAAACAGACCAAACAATTCGTCATTATTTCATCTAAATAATATGCAGTTTGTCTTTAAATAGTTATGGTTTTTTAAAACATAGTGGAAGAATTTTTAAAAGTTCACAAAAATATTAACAAGCTCAGTGATATTAAAATGTCTTGATTGATAATAATTGAAAGAAACATATAAAGAATCTTTACACAGAAACATGACATGTGGGTATGACATGTTTCTCATGAGCAACATGGCATGTTTGTCATGAATGTATTCCCTAACTTCTGAGCAAATGTCACCCGTTTATTTTTTGTCATGAATGTATTCCCTAACTTCTGAGCAAATGCCACCCGTTTATTGTCTGTCAGGAATGTATTCCCTAACTTCTGAGCAAATGTCTCACTCGTTTATTGTCTGTCATGAATGCATTTCCTAACTTCTGAGCAAATGTCACTCGTTTATTGTCTGTCAGGAATGTATTCCCTAACTTCTGAGCAAATGTCACCCGTTTATTGTCTGTCAGGAATGTATTCCCTAACTTCTGAGCAAATGTCACCCGTTTATTGTCTGTCAGGAATGTATTCCCTAACTTCTGAGCAAATGTCACCTGTTTATTGTCTGTCATGAATGTATTCCCTGACATCTGAGCAAATGTCACTCGTTTATTGATGTCTTTTAAAAAAGTAACTGAATATTATGAGGTAAGTCTGGGTTTTTTTAAAGTTATATCTCTAAAAATCTCCTCCAAAATCCTTAATTCAAAATTTAAAATTAGTATTAATTATTATAAATTTCAAATGGAAACTAAATATTGAATATATATATATGTAGATTTTAGGCGCCAGATTTATTTCTATTTCATATTTTTTGCTTAAACTATTGTAAATTTTTATTTTTAAATTATTATTATTATTTACGTTCATATTCATTATTCACTAATTCTAGTATCTAAGGTCTTTTAATATTAATAATTTTATGAAGACTTTCCTAAGAGATTCTTAATATTAAAATATATAGTTTTTTTTCTAAACAGCATACGAATATTTCTAAAACGTTTCGAATGTTTAGTAACTATTAAACAATTAAACTATTAAAAGTTGAAAATTTTTTCTCATTTTGTGAACTTACATCTGTGAAATTAGTGGCAAAAAATGGCCAAATATTATTTTCTATTACTTTAATTCTATTACTTTTTAAACTGTGTTATAGTGGATTATACTGCATATGAGTTATTGAATAAAGAAATAAAGCATATAATTCACTGATATGACATGTTTTGTTTTGATTATTACAATTAATTAATTGTTAAAAATAATTGTTAAAAATAGACATTAATGAAAGTTAAATTTACTAATAATCGCAAATAATATATTAGATAAAATGTAAATTTATAAAACGTAAAAACTCTTTAAACATATTTTATATTCTAGTTTATAATTCAAAAAACTACTTTTGATTCGTGTGGAATATCTATACAAGTTCTTATATTATTCCTTTTTTCAGAAAAAAGCGTTCCAGGAATTTGTTACGCTTGACTTAAAAAAATACATGATAAGAAATTCATGCAAAATTTTATAAAAATTGTAGAAAAATGTTAAATTATTGAAAAGTAATATCAATTTATATAACAACCATAGCATTAAATATTTATATTGAAGTAATTAATTTATTAAACTATAAAGATATCATTTGATGTAATTTTAAATAAATAAAATAGTAAATGTTGCTCAAATTTAAGCAAAATTCCTGAAAAAAACTGTTCAAAAAGCTGGCATCGCTTATACTTATCTATAATTTAAACAAGTTAAAATAATATTCAAAAATCGAAGAAAATTCATTTATTTAAAAATGAATTTTATTTGCTTTTATTTTATAATATAATAATTTTTTTTTCGGAAACAATGTGTACAAGAAGATACAGATAAGTGTGATCAGAAAAATCCTAGGCAAAATTTAAAAGACGTTAGAAGGGAAGAATACAAAGGGATTAACTGTGCAATACGTGTCAAAAAACGCCTATTATATAAATTAAAGAATGAGAAAATGCAGATTGAAAAAATACAAAAAATTAAGAAATGTTCTTAATTAAATCAAAGTGTCACATAAATGTTTGAAACAGAGACCGCAAGCTATAATACAATCTTGCTTACAAATGGAACTGGACACTTTAGCAAAAATTTCAACCACGTCTTGCTCATCTCCAAAAACAAAACTCTAGTAAAAACATCAACGTTGGAATCCCCAGAAGCTTCAAATATGTCGCATCTACAGAAAAAATTCAAACAGAACAAATTTATTAATTTTCGAACGATCTTTCTCACCGGTCAAATGAACAAATAATATTCTGGTAATTCCTGTCGCTATAGTTAAAGTGTAGAATGAATCCATAATGCAGGAAACAGAATACATTGAAACAGAATGGTGTATAATTAGGGAACGTTTGTTCAAGATGATGGGATATGTCGAATTGTCTAAGTCTGATAAGATTAGATGAAATACACAATTACGTATACCTGTATATTACGAAACACATTAAAAGTAAATTTGTATTGCAGTTATTGCTTATAACACTTGGACAAAGCTAGCAACCTGCGCTGTTGGTTATACGAATTTAAGTCAGTAGGGTGGGTCTTTCACTTAACCAGACTACCACGAAGGTGAAAGTGCGACTTTGCTCTAAACCCAGCCGATAGATGGCAATACCAAAGGATCAACTCTATCAATTTTGACATGGATCTGGAAGGAGAGAAAATCTTCTCCAGATCATTTACACACACGATAACTTTTTAAAGATCGACCACAGAACTTAAGATTCCAAAAGCACGTATATCGCATGTACTCGGTGGTTGTTTGACTGCATTTGGAGACGAACCCTGCTTTTCTGGACGGAAGGCTGACGCCCAAAAAACTAGGCTGCCGCTAGTGCTATAAATTTCTACTGTAAGCATGAGATATTGTCGCGTGCGAATTGTTATATTCTCACATATGAGCATTGTGATTGTTACACGCACTCCTTTCCAGAGAACTTTGCTTCCTTCATGGATAATAATTATAAAGGTACATTAATCTGCGTAGTAACTTGTTGAATCTTGAAAAGTTTGGACAAAGAGATAAGTTTGCGTATTTTATTGCCCACATCCTTTATAAATTTTACGTGTTAATATCACCATCATCGAAATGTGGCTTGCAAATGAGTATCTCACTCTTACTCCATGGGAAAAAACTTTCTATCACGTGGAACGATTGCTTTGAACCTTACCTAAAATGTCTTTTCTACTGACAATATTTTCAATGAGGAGAGTTTGTTGACATAAAGTATACTGGCATTGAAAGACCATATTTTAAAACTGTGCTTGTACCCACCTCAAGCTTGGTGATTTCGCTCTTGGGCGACCGTCTTCTGCGAAAACTTTGAACAACTGTTTCATTTCCAGTTGGAGTTCAAATAATAAATTGAATATTTACTAATTCATCTTTTGTATTTTTATGCTGCATGCAATAGGAAATTAGAGTAGTGAATAGCAATTTTTTGCAATTTAGATAATTTACTCATCCAACAAAATCTCTCGTTTACACGCCAAGTTTCCGGAAAAAATTATATTCCTCTCTTTTTCTGTGTTTAGGCTTGGCATTTTCCGACCATTCTGAGCGCAGGTAGTTATAATGTTTTCATTATTTGATGCTGTAATTACTCAAAATTCTGAAAGTAGTAGAAAAAGTTTTACCTTCCCATATTACTATTGAATAAATAGCGTGTTGCTGCTATTATGCACATACTATTGGTTATCGAAAGTTTATATTAGCTTTGTGCAAATTGAAAGTGTAATCTAATATTCTGTGTAATAGTATTGTCACTTCTTGCTATTAATGTGTAAATCATTGATAAAATTAGAAAAATAATTTTAGCTATCGAAATTTTGTATAACTGATTAAAATTTATGGATATGTGTATTGTATATAGGACGCCATAAGAATTTAACATTCGTTATATAAAAAAATCCTTGAAACGTTTCACAAGAAAAAGATTTAGTTACCATAGTTAATACTGCACAAAAATTATGTGTTCTTGATACTTGATATATACTATTACTGATATTTTCCTTGATTTTTTAGAATTTATATGAGATATAAATTAGAGAGTTAATTCAAACTAAAAGTTATTTATATTACTCTAACTTTATAGTTGTATATTCTAATAAGAATGTTATTTGGATATTACGCTTGATCTACTTAATATTTTAATATTACTCGCGTAAAGAAAGTTAAATAAAGGCATACATAAATGATACTCTATTTTATTTAATTATTTTATATAATAATTAAAACTAGAAAATTTTAGTAGAAAGGAAATATATAAGTCACTGAATACCTAGGTAACGTGTTTTATTGAAAATTATGGTTAAACTTTATCAATAATTTATACTTCATTTTATATGCTCTTTTCTTCACTAAAATGTCAATTTAAAATTAAATATATTTTCCATAAAATAGCAGATTTTTATACATCAAAATATTTTGAAACATCAGAGGACATGGTAAATTATTTATTAATTCAAAATGAAAATAATTATATATAATTTATAAATTCATAATTAATATTTCATTAAATCAAAACAATTATTTTGAATCCTCATTTATCATCCATGAAAAAGAATACATTTTTCACAAAAATTTTAAAATAATAGTAGTTTTGGAATTTAATGTATTCTTTCTGTGATGTTTGTGAACCAAAAATAAACAATATAAATTTATAACTATGTTTAAGCAGCAAGAGATCATTTATTCAATAGTAGAAGCAATTAAAAAAATATATAAATGATTTCATATGAATAATACGAGATGATTTATTTGGAAAAAACAAATGTTTGAAAATGTACTATCAATGGTTCCCTATAACAAAAGCTTTTAGTGAAAATTTATTTTGAAAATGATTTTAATTATTTAAAAATTATTTCAATTTGCAATTCTACCTTGTTAAACCATATCTATTACTACATTATAATTTCGTAATGTTATTGGATGGGAGGCATTATGTATCCAATTCAAATATTTCAACACTTATTGCATTTTATTTTGAAATTCTTTGAAAAAAGTCTCTGCTTATTCACTGATTTTTGTCACGTAAGCCAATTATGAAATTATTTCGTGTGTATGGTGAAGATTCTATTATCTAGAAAAAAAATTTAATATGTAGGAAATTAACAATAATTGGCTTTGCAAGAAATTAACATTTAATGTGAACATGAATAAAAAGATTAATAAATTACAGTATTTGATATGATTAATACTGTAGAACTCCAATTATCCGATTCTATTGGGACCAGACCCCATTCGGATAACTAGATTTTCTGATAAAAAGGGTCTATTTTAATTAATTATTGTATTTTGAAAATGGAAAAAATACTACTTATTTTTAAAAAGAAGAACTTTTAACCAATTAAATGAAAATGCCACTGTTTGAAATTTTATGGTACTCACAACTAATGTACATTAATTAAGTATGTATGTATAGTGATTTAATGAAAGTTATTGCGTGTTGAATACCTTCGTTTTCTTCTGTCTGATTTATTTTTCTTGTTGCTGCTGTTATTTTTGACACTTGGTCAGACCAAGACTAGTAGTCGACTGTTGTGCAAAATTAAGTCAGAATAGTGCGTCTTTCGTTTAATAAGAGCACTATTAAGGTGAAAGTACGTATTTTGCTCTAGAACTCCTCCGACAGATGGCACCACCAGAGGGTCACTGCTTGAATTTTGACTTTGATCTAGAGGTGAGGAAATTTTCTCTGGACCATTACACCTATGGTAACTGATCAACGATCAATCATAAGACTTTTGATTCCACAAATTAAATGAGCACATACATCACACGCAAGCACACGGTGGGTCTTTGTAAATAACGGGAATCATATCAGGCCTGAAGAAAGGCCACTGACCTAACCTACTACGTGACAACGGCGCTTTAATTTTCTTAAATTCTATAAGTGATTCGGATAATTGCAGTTGTATGGTCATTCATTCATATTTAGCTGACATTTTATGCATGCGTAAGAAATCTAAGATATGATACACAGGCAACTCATTAATCATTTTGATGTTATTTATTATTCACTTCATAATTCAGTGGAAAACGGAAAATCTTTTATAACAATATCCATTTAAGATATTTAGTTTATAAATAAATCGAGATCCTCCATGACCTCTGTGCCCTAGAACTGGCTGACCTCATTACCAGGACTTTTAGAGGAATGATAACTTCATTTGCACTTTGCACCTTTATGGACACGACAGCAACAGTTTAATAATATTCTGTTTATCAGTATAAACCTTGAAACTGATTTTTTTAAAGAAGAAAATATTATGAAAAAGTGGGTTTTGATATATATGATGTACACGAGAAAGAAAAAAAAAGATGGTGACTATTGAATTGAATAAAAATTATTTAAAAATTAT
Organism: Latrodectus elegans; assembly: GCA_030067965.1. NCBI lineage: Eukaryota > Metazoa > Arthropoda > Arachnida > Araneae > Theridiidae > Latrodectus > Latrodectus elegans. The sequence continues at coordinate 41,266,699 of CM057819.1, forward strand.
AACGTAAAGAGAGAGATTTTAAAAATAGTTCACAAGAATAAGTTATCTTCATGTGTATTTATTTCGAAGACAGCACTTATGAATAGGGAAGAAAAGTTCTTTAGGACATGCATGTCTTGCCAGTATTTTAATAATAAGCAGCTAAAATGATATCAAAGGAAATAATAGTTACATAGAATAATAACTAATCAAAGATATTGATTCAGTCTTTCAATATTGCATTATTGCTTTGTAATAAAAATTTGGTTTTTAAAATGCTCTTTGCCTTAAAATTCCCTTTTATTATTATATCTTGGTATTGTTTGCGTATTTCTTACAAAACCGATATTACTAGTGCCTTCTCTATTAATACAATTGTGTATAAAATAAAAAAAAAGGCTGAATCGGAAAAAAGTAAACTCATATTTGTGTTGTGGGCTTTTGTTTATTTTAAATTCTTTATATTGTTACTTTTAGACAATAAAGTGAAATAAAAAAAGTGATCTATTTACGGAAAATTTACAAATTAAGTAAAGCAATAAATTTTGTACAATCTTGCCAGGGCACATTTAACATAAAAACCGCGTGCAGTATGTAATTTAATATTTGCTTATACCAGATATGAAACCATCAAGCTTTAAATTAAATTTCTAGATACATTTCATTACAATTGAAAAACTGAAAGAACAATTTATGCGATTAAGATATAAATATCAATGAAGGTAAAGTACATCCAAAAAGAAACATATGATTAAAATTTCGTGAACAACTATATGGTTACTGTATATACATATAAAGGGCTAAATTCAGAATCTAATCATAAAATAAAGTTGGTATATATATATAATTATAAGGTAAACCTGAAAGGTGTCTTGTCCTTTAAGAGTTGTCGTTGAATGGATTTATTATATGCATATTATATGTAATTTACTAATTTTCTACATATAAAATTAGTAAATTAGTGTATGACGTGATTGAGACCCAGGCAGGACGAGAGTGGGAATACCAGTCATTATGAAAGCAGGTCAACCACGCACATTCTTCAATCGTAATTCGAGGATTAGCTAAAAGGAATGGGCATGTTGATGGAACACGTTCAGTATTGTTTGCTTTACGACTTTGAGGTTTGCTTATCAGCTGCAGTATCAAGTCATTGAATATGTCAAGCGTTCGGGGATAGTACTGGAATTGAACGCGTATTGCAAGACATAGGTTTCATAAATTCAGGTCCGGGATTTATTCCTTTGTGACGAAGTTAATATCTGTTGGATTAGCCACAAAGGGATTTTCTATGATCTTCTACCAACGAACCAAATGGTCATGACGGACCTGTACTGGCAGCAAATGGAATGTGCATTGTTGTTGCACGCCAATTTGACCAGCAGGCCCATAATTTTGAACACCTCAAAAAATATTGCATCATTAAAGTAGCTTTATATAAATCATGCTTGGATAGTCCCAGGCTCTCAAGGGTGTGTTCTGGAATAGCATTCTCAGCAAAACAGTTGGTACAGGTCTCGAAGATTCTGGTGCTCTGAGAAAATTTTAATGAATTGAGGTGACTATTTTGAATGCGGGTGAGAGTGGTTTGTTCCAGTCTTTTAAAGTTGTGAACTAGTGATCTTTCCGGACGAGAACACTGATACCATTGTTGCTCTGGAGGGACAATCCATGTGATTTTAATCCAGCCTTTTACTCTTGAAAATATTTCCAAAAAGGTGAGAGGTACCAACGCCCCGAGGATAACTCGAGCTTCCACTTTTATTAAGATATCTGCAGTTTCATTTCCCTCTAGATTGATATTGGAAGGTATCCACTGAAGATAAATGTCATGGGATATGGATATCCGTTTATTAAGTATCGATACTAACTTATTAAGTATCGATACTCCAGCATTGTCTCGCACAATTTGCCAATTGGTCAAGTGCTGAATAGCATTTTTGCTATTAGACAAATGACAAAAAGAGAGTGTTTTATTCATGGATGGGAAAAGTTGCAGCCTCTGTCAGCCATGAGACCAGAGCAACCGGAGGTAGAGGACTGACTTAGCTCTAGAAATGTGTACAGCGTCATTGCAACAGAAGGACCCAGCACTGATTAATTACAAGAGTGTACTGTTCTTGGCAGATAATACTAGGCCGCATATCACGGGTATCTAGGAATATCATACAGTGTATTGGTTGGGGGACTTTTGTACACTCTTACTAACTCATCTGAACTTGCACCATTAGATTACAAGCTTTTCTATTTCCTGGACAATCATCTTCGTGAAAAATCTTTCTCCAATGAAGCAGGCTTGTGCCAAATACTCACTGACTTGAGTCTAAACCCCAGAGTTATACAGCAAATTTTATAATGATAATTATTGGAACTAAGCCCTTTCTGCCAGTGTGTCTCCAGTTGTGCCATTCTCTAAGGAATATCACAGCAGGAGACACGTTGGCAGAAGGTGCTGAATGCCGATAATATTCGAGGACTAACAACAGGCTACACTTCTATAGGTCATGTTCTTTTGGGTCATTAAAACGGCAAGAACATTCTTGTTTACCTTGTACGTTTGATAAATCAAAGTAGTGATTCTCGGAATCTTTTTTGTCAAGATACACTTTAAAAATTTTTAAAATTTGGTGGCACACGCAGAAAAAGGAAATTGTTTAAAAATTGTTCATATTTACCAGTAATATTCTATGTAAAATAGTTCATGATAATAATTTTGAATGTAAAATAAAATAACATTATTTGTATTACAAAAACAACAGTGCACATTTTTTACTTTACTCGTAATAAGAAAAATATAATAATGTTTACTATATATATATATATATAAAATTTCGGGATCCGAAAATCACTGGCTTAGAACATATGCAAATCTAAATCTGAATGGTTGCGAGACAAACCATTTCATCTCACACATTATCTAAAAAAAATAATATATAAAATATTATAATGATTTAAAAATTAAATTTTTTAACCTAGTGATTGTCTTATTTTTATGTATTTTCGTTACTAAGCGAAGACAGATCCCTAAAAAATCTCTACAGAGGAAAAATTGGTCTTAAATGACAATATCGTTTTAAAATATAAAGTTTCATGTCATAACTCTCTGATAACCGTTTAACTGTTTTTCATTTCAGTTAAAAATTTACAAATGCACTTTTACTACCAAGAAAAATAAAATAAAGATCAGGTACTATAGAGACACTTAATAAAACTTCTCTACGAATTTATTGTGCCTCGCCCCTGAAAATAAGATAAAACTGATTTTGTCTCACATTTTGTAGTGGCCGTTTAGACTATTGCCACGCTATTTTAGTGAGAAAATTACTGCACAGATTATTTCTTATAAACGGTGTCATTGGGCCAAACTTTTTGAGTACATCCGAAAATGACACCTAACAAAACAGAAGGGGGAAATTTCTCCGACAAACTTTGCGATTGCTAGTATATTGTTTTCCTGGAATCCTGGTATCGTTTTCTGAAAATTAAAATGTAAATTAATGAGAGAATCAAAAAGTCAATTGCTTCCAAATTCTAGGAAATTGCACAAGCCATGTTTCCTCTTTTTTTAACGTTTAAATTTTCTGTTTGCATACTGTTATTTCTGAAATACTTTACATAAAATTAACTGCATAGCATTTATTTGTTAAAAAATATCGGTTCTTCGTTAGAAATAAAAAAGTTGACTTTCAAAATCAGGACTTCAAACATTTATCATACATTTTCTTTTTTTTATATGCTTGAGTAATCATAAAAGATTTGAAGTCTCAATGGTCATTGTTTTTTCTAACTAATTATAAAGAAATATCATTTAGCGTGAAACATAATGCTCTACAGTAATATGAGGAAACTTGGCATAATTAATATTAATATTATAAAAATTTAAAAAGAAAGAATTATTTTAAGAGTTTTAAATCTGTTGACAGAAAATATTTTATTTCATTAAACAGTATGTTTAAATGATTTCATACTAAAATAAGCTTGTATTTTAATGTGCGAAAACTGTTACGCTAATAAAAAATTAGAGAAAAAAAGAATTAAAAAGTAAGCAAAGAAAGTTATCACTTCTGTGTGTGTATGTGACTAAATCTACTAATTTCTCAAAGCAAAATCAAGACATGAATGTTGAAATATATGTTTTTAATATAAATATCAATATTTCCTGATGATAATTTGAATTAAAAAAATTTAAAATAATAATATTCAGTGTGCATTGGTTTTGGAGAAAAATATCTATTAATAATACTGGTTTATTACAAAAGAATGATCAAGTTTTCGATGCGTTTGTTTCGGATCATAATTGGGTTACAACAATGAGTTATAAGATAAAATGAAACCAAAATTATCTAAGAGTGAGGCCAATTCTATATATGCTTCTTGAGTGATACGTTAGATGTTAAGGTGATAGTTCAATTCCCTCAACATAGTCCTCAGCATGGTCGCAAATGCAATTGTGATACGGTTCTGCAATTCAATCAAACTAGTAAGTAATGGTGGTATGTAGACAATATTTTATATATTCTCAAACGAAGAAGTCTCATGGATAAATTTGGGGCGTTGTGGATAACTGGGAAAACAGTGTCTTGTCATCTCAGCCACATCGACCAAATCATTATTGTGGGAGTTGCTGATTAAAGTAGTAACGATGATCCTTGTGCAAGTTGTTGGTAAATATAACCATTTATATCGTGTTCCAGTAGCTGAAGCAAATTTAAATGAAATACTCATCACATGAATGGGACCAAAAATGAAAGGTTTATACTCCTTATCACGAGAAATTGCACAGAAAATATAGATTTTGTAGCATCGTGTTCCTGTTCAACATTTTCATGAGGAATTCCTGGACCCCATATACGTATATTGTGTCTATTGACTTTGCCACTAAGATGAAAGTCAGTTTCGTCACTTAAAGCAAAATTTTTATCAAATTCGTAATTCTTACAGGCTTTTTGTATGCTCTGGTAAAACATCTTTCCTTTGAGATAATTGACCGACTGTAATGGACAACATCTGCATATGATACTGCTTAAATCGTCAGGTTTATCTCAAACATTTCCACATAGTTGGCAGATGGAAAGTTCACAGCTAGTACTGTTAGTTTATTTCTTGGGATTATATATATATATATATATATATATATATATATATATATATATATATATATACACAGGTGAAACTCTTTTTAACTCTGTTCACTATTGCTTCAGTAACGCTTGTTCTTCTGGAACTTTTGACTGCAAATAAACAACCATTTTCTTTGAACTGTTGATGCCAACTCAAAAGGCTTTGTTGGGTTGATGATTTGCATTTGTATGCACGTTGGAACTATCTATGAACTGTTATGAGCAATTCACACATTGAAAATTCTAGTGCACAGAAAACTTTCTGCTGTCCAGTTACCATTTTGAATATGACGTTCGCACACGAAACATAGAAACCACATGCGCATTACACATAAAATGTGAAACTATATTTAACGCTCTTTTCGTTTACATTATCATGGAAACATAAGTTTCCAAGTTCGGATGTAATAACATATCGAAACTCAATGATGCATTTGTAATAATTCTGTATTATAAATTTAATTTTTTTTGCTTGCGGAATATTTGACTTTATTACAAAATGCACACACACAGATATTTATATATTTTTTTAATTTTAGGGCCTTTTTCTTAAGGAACTTAATTTTATTATTTTAAAATTCCCCAAATATTTGGATATATATATGTATACTCTGAAACAATAATGTCATGGCACAGCTAGTTTTATGAACTGGAAACTAAAGAAGATGTAGTATAAATGGATTTCTAATTTTGAAACTAATAGAAACTAAAATGTTGACTTTTCGGTATCATAATGAAAATTGCAAATTGGAAGTAATACGCTTTTAAATTAAAATAATTTTGGTCTACATAAAAAGAATGAATAATTTAAAAAAATCCCTTTTATAAATATAATTGAGAAATTTCACATAAAGCTGAAAGTTTTGATTTTGATTTTTTATGCTTTATTTTCCATGAGACAAATATAAATAGGATTTTATTTTTGAGCAGTGAATAACCAAAGGCATAAATTGATGTTCTTAAAAATTAGATTGGTTGAAAAATTATTATTATTATTTTTTTCAATGGCAGATTGTAGACAGTTACAACTGCAACAGAGTCTATTAATCTATTGTTCCCTGATACCCAAGAACCCGGCAAGAAACAGCGACCTCTTAGCCTACGAGGCGTTGCCCCGGGTGCACCACAGGGGGTGGGTCACCATCGCACCCTCATTGAAAAATTATTGTATATTCTAAATTAGGCAGTCACAGCCTTTATAACAAACAATTTTCCCACAGTTGGACATAAATAATTTCTTATGACATGAGAAAAAATGTAAGATGCCATTCTAACAGTAGGTTGCAGTTTTTCAATGAAAGATAAGTAAATGAAAGTGTAAACATCTTGTAAACATCAGCAATTGTGTTTGTAAACATCAGCAATTGTGTTTTGAGATGCCTTTGTGAATTTCTCTCTCTCCCTCACACACATAAACATAGATTGTGAACATTTAACATGCTAAAGAAATTCTCTTTGAAGATAAAATGAATCTTATAGTTTTGAATTTTTCCCTGTGTAAACATAATCATTTTCAAACTTTTCGTGACAAAAATTTTTGTCTGGATTTAAATAGTTTATTGTGACGTGAAAAAAAGATAAGATGCAATCCAACTGCGAATTGCAAACTTTCTATAGTAGACGGATAAATTGAAGACTAGTATAGTAGACGGATAAATGGAAGACTAGGCATTCAGAATTGTATTTTGAACTGCCGTTTGTGATTTATATGTATATAGTGATAGAAATTCTCCATAATGAAACATGTTATGTGACACGTTAAATCTAAATTAATTGTGACACGTTACACTAAATTATCCTATTCTTTCCATATTTCCAAAACATCAGTAATTTTATTCTTTTTCTTCGCAGTAGCAGTGAAACATTATCATTTTTAATTGAAAGCAATCGTTATCTTGATTCTGGCTTGGGATTTACTTTTATGAGGCTGATATTACATGTCAAGATAATGTATGAGAAAACCACATTTGACGATGTTTACTATCTTTGTAAGTTGTCCCTCTTTCATAATTTTAGAGATTTTTTTCAATATTTACTTCAAACGAATTTATAGTAAGTAATAATTTTCTTACATATAGAATTACTCTTTGAAAAAGGTCATGTATGCCGTGAGTAATGCCATGTATTAGCCATGAATGGAGCTGTTGTTGTTGTGAATGGAGCTGTTGTTGTTGTGAATGGAGCTGTTGTTGTTCTGAATGGAGCTGTTGTTACCAGTATGCTTCACAGTACCTAGCCCTGAGTACGACTCTACCAGTGAGAAAGAAACAGCCGAGTGTACACTTTGTGATGAAGACCCCCGATTCTGCATCTGCCAGTCGCAAAATTATTTGGAGGATATTGCAATCACCTCCAGTTTAATAACGTGCCTTAGCTGCCTTTAACGAACATGACGTATCTTTGGTTAAGACAGATTCAAACTCATTACCTTCCGATTGGAAGGTAGAGAGTTCGAATCTTATATCTTCCATTCTCAGCCTTGTGGTTAGGGCGTCAGCTAACCTTCCGGATAGGCTGGGTTCGATTCCCAATACCACCAAAGATTTACAAAGTGCGTACTTTATACTTGCTCGTTAAATCTATCGAATCAAAAAAACTGTGTTCGGTCGTAGAGTAGTTACCATGTGTATAATGGAGAAAATTTCCTTCCCCTCCAGATCAATGTCAAAATTAAGGGAGTGCATCCTCTGGTGGTGCTCTCTATCGGAGGAGTCTTAGAGCGAAAACGCACCTTCACCTTCGCATTGCTTTGATTAAACGAAAGATGCACCCTTCTGATTTAATTTCGCATATCCGTTGGCTAGCGAGTTTGGCTTGTTCGTGTGTCATAAATAACAGCAACAACATTAGATATGAACAATTTAAATCTTCGAAATAAAAAAGATTACTTATAAGCGATAATGTTACTATTAAAGGTTCAGAGATTAATTATTTCCAGATTTGTTGATGGAAACATTTAATAGTTTAGTAATGGGTCTCACTGTCAGTTTTCTTTAACATTTCTCTTTTTATATTTGAAAGATTTTCATCATAACTCAATTTACAGAATGCTTCTTAATTAATTTACAAGAAACTTTTTAAATTACCTCGCTCGATTTTGACATACACACACATTTTATTATTTTTCTTTTTCAATTAACTCTTGTATTAACTGAATATAGTTTTTAGTATAGAATGAATTTTAATATTGTTTTTTTTAAGGTAAGTTTACTTCCAAAAATAACAAATAAAATTTTACTCGAGAAAAAAGAAAATTACTTTTCATTCATTGAAATTTAATGGATAAATTGGATTCTCCGAAAAAATTGCCAGTCACAGTGAATTTATGAACTGAGAAACAAATGCATATTTTTATACAATTCTATCTATATATACATTAATACGAGTCCATTCAATCAAACACATTTCAAATCCATACAATGAGAATCTGGCCTTTTCTATTTCCTTCTCATATCACTTTCAACTATATCATTTGGTTATTCTCCAATATAAATAAGCGTTCCGTTTGAAATCCGTTATTTTTTAAAGTTAATAATAATTATTTTATTTTTTATTAATATATAATTTAATATTAACTGTCACTAAAATAATTTTTAGAAGTTCAGAAATGTTTTTTATATAAAATTTTTTCAATACACTTCTTTATTTCAAAATTTTATAAATAACTTATAATCTTCATGTTCACAAAAGGCTATTATATATTTGTGCCTTAAATGGTTATCAAAGCAGAAAATAATTATGTATTTCTTATTTTCGTTAGTCAGTGATAAAAAATTTCAGAGTCTTATGGTAAGTATTTCTTGGTGTTTTTATTAATTTTATTTGACATTCATTTACATAGAACATTATTGGAGATGTACTAAGAAGCAAAAACATTACGACCTTTTCCATAATTTGATATTAAATGTCGAGGAAGTCATATGGTTCGACAAGAACGATATGTAATTTGTTCCAGCTAATGTGAAATATGATTCCTGTGATCACATGTATGTGTCTTTAAAAACATCTGATTAAAGTAAATTCGACATAAGGCAGAGAAATATAACCAGAAGATTCAAAATGAGCATCTAAATAATTATATGGCTTGTAAATTAGTAAGCTCATAAATATTTTTGACAAGTGAACGAATGAAGGTGACATAAGTTGTTGTCCCTCCAGTATGCTTACCATTACCTAACCCTTAGAAGGAGATGGGTTAACTCAGTTAGGTGAAAGCAATCAGGAGTTCTTCCTATTTTAGAAGCAATGAACAAGAAGAATATCTCCAAATACTTGCTCTCTCTCCCCAGAAGTATTATTTCCCTTGGCAGACATTGTAATCATGGTATTTTTAACGTGCTCTAATAGATATTAGTGAAAGACGAATCTTATGTTAAATCAAGATTCGCACTCACTACCTGACACTAATGAGAGAGACATCCCAACCAACAAAGCCACCGAGATGAGTTTTACTAATCAAAATATTAGATGATCATATATAATTAAAAAACAAAATATATCGAACTGTCTCACTTCGTAAATTAAAATAAGACAATGTGAAGCAACACTAACTCGTGGGTTTACAATCCTAGGATTTTTTGAGCAAATTATAGTATTTGGTTTATCTCCTGATTATTGTCTAAGGCAACTAAGGCAACTAATTGGTTTCACTAAGAGTATTTGCTTCGGATATTCTGTAAGGTCAGTGTTCCATGGATGTTCAACATCTTGATTTCTGTTTCTCATGTCATTAATCATCTACATAGTACACATATACTTAAAACAATTCTGCAACCACTTGACATGTCGGACGGTTTGAGAATTTATTCAATCGGAGTTTTCCACTATTACAACCTGTCCATTCTTTAAGTCTTTTAGATCAACAACTTTCATCATCATTTATAATAATGATGTGTTATGTTCTCCTCTATAACCTATATAATATTTCCGGTGCATCATTTGTCTTCCCCATCATCGAAGGAAAGGGAATGCAATATCAAATACTTTTGGTGTTTATAATATCTTGCCTCTTAGATATTTACACATATGTCTGAAGAAATAGCCAATAAATTTGACTGTCAATACTTGCGCAATTTTCTTTCTTGTTTACCAAATGAGGAAAATAAAAAAATTAATTCATAAAAAATTGATAATATTTTTTAATGCATCTCCTATACATAAAATAGGCAAATATTACGAACAAATTTTTAAAAATTTCAATTTTATATAGCTTTATTTATTCAAGTTTTACTTTAATCATTCGAATTTTAAGGATAATTTGTTAAGATTGAAAAACAAATGCAAGCTTTTTGACATATGAGCATTTTTCTTTGAAGAATATTAAGAAGTATGTATAAGTATTAGTGAATATATCTGAATCTACCAGTATACTGAAAAAAATTTATTACATTTTAACGTGTTATTTTCGTATCAATGACATTCCCATTTATTAAACATTATAAATACACATTCGATATAATTGACTTTTCAGTTATTAAAAGAATATGTCTCGATATATTTCAGCAACATTGTTTAAACTGACTATTTCCTGTAATGTATGTATTATTCCTAAGCAAGTAGCAACTTATAAATCAATTGTATTTAGAATATCAGTAGTAGAAAAGCAAATATTTCTTAAAATGATATAAATCAATTGTTTGAGTTAGTATTTCGATGCATCTAGTTTGCATGAACATCGAATTTCCTCTAAATCTAAAGTATACTTTAGTTTAAAACATAAAGTACATATTTTAATTTATGTATTTAAATATTACCATGTCCAAAGTGTGTGGCTTTTATCTATGAGGAAGAAAACGTATTTTTTGGTTTAGCTATTCATTTTCAATAAATATATTATTTAAACATTGTTATTCAATGTTGTTGTTGTTTCAGAATATTGTGTTTATGTAACATATGAATAGAAAAATAAAATGCTAATAACAATTGTGTAATATTTTCATATTATTGATTATAGCTCATGATGAGTCCTTATTGTGTGTTTAAGTCTATAAAAAGGCTTACATTTATTGTAACATAAATCAAATTTCAATTTAAAAAAGAACATTAAATATAACTATTTTATTAAGTGAATTCAATACACTCTTCATCGTATAAATAAATTTATAACTATATTAAACATGAAATGATCAACATTATTGAAAAGAAAATGGTTAAAATTTGTTTCCGTGTATTGAATTGTAGTTTGATATTTCCCTATATTACTAAAAAAAAACTCAGAACAATCAATAAAATGTTTTTTTCCTCGCAATATAAAAAAGAAAATTTATTTTAAATACATATATAAAGAATCAAGATTAATTTCAGTAAAGTGTTGGTGATGTTTAATCAAAAAATGCTTTCACTCAATATTTTCGTATATTCGTTAGGAATGTTGGTGGTGGTCAATGTCTCCGGTTTGCCTCAAGATGATTCCACAGGAACTGAACATTTCCTTCCTTGTTTCCGCTACGTTTGCTGTAATCCGGAAGCAGGTAAGTGCTTCTACGTGCCTTGTTAATTGTTGAGTTTTTAAAGAAGAGTCCAATTAACAAATAATCCACTCATATTACTTTTCAAAGTCTAAAAATGCATTTATATTGAATTATTTAAGTATTTTTAAGTTAACGAAAACTAATATAATACAATGGCAAATATTTTAAAACATTAAAATTGACATTTGCATTGAACTCTATTGCTGACTCACACAGATATTGAAAATTAAAAAAAATAAGCACCCTTATAATAACATAATAAAATTCACGTTAAACAAAAAATAATTTTCTTAAAACGTTATTATTGTATTATTTACAAAATATTTTCAATTTTTTTTAATATGATTTCCAGAATATTTCATGTTTAAATTGTATGAAAATATTCCCATATGTAGCTTAAAAATATACAAATTTTACATTGTTAGTGCATTTTAAGTAGAAATGTGTATTTCAATTTTTATACTTCCCGTAGGAAAAAATCTAGATTTTGATCGAATTTTATATAAAAAGAAAAATATTTATGTATTGAATAAAATTATGTGTAAAAGTAAAATTTGTTTCACTATTAATATGAAATTTAACAGAAAACATGGAAATGACTTATTAGAAAATGTTCAAAAATATTTTATATTTACTTCATTCAACAGGCAGAGTACTAAAGATGAATAAATCTGAAAAAGTAAGTAAATAGGGTTAAAGAAGACATTTGACTGTCATGAAAATCATTTCATAACATTCTGGGATTTTCAGCACATTCTATGATGAATAGTTTAATGACATACTATGATGAAAGTTTATCAATCATTCTCATAATTAAAAACAATTTTTTCTATAGGTTTTTTTTAAAATCTATATATATTTACTTCTTGTGGAATTTCTAATAACAAAATTTCCCTAAAAATAATTTGAAAAAATAAGCACAATGCTGAGTGCTTGTGTAAGTATGATGTATTCAGTTTATGATTTTTCTGTTTCGTGAATTCAGTTTATGATTTCCTATTTTGTGAATTCAGTTCTTGATTTATTTCTGAGTAATTTTGTTGGAACTTCCAGTAGTTTGATGTTGGATTCAACAATCAGATGTTGCAATTTTGCTTATTGAAGCTTTTTCGTAAAAAAAATCTATTTTGGTAATATATCTTAGGCATGGTTATTTCTTTTACTTTTATAGAAATCTCAGATCATTTTCCCCCTCATTAATGTTTCTAAAATAAAATCTGAATGTTGGTGTAGATGAATGATTATTACATAACTTAAAAGTTGTGTATAGTATAAAATATTCTAGTAAAATGCTAATATATAAACAGCAAGTATCATACATTGAGATTTCAATTGAGTGTGAATGAATAAATATTATCTTTCTCTTTATAGAATGTAATGAAGTCAATGATATCTGCTGTTACTGGGTGCGATATTTTGCTGTCACAATTTGCCTTTGTGTTCTAAAAAACATTTTACTTTCAAATTAATCATGTTGTTTGCTAATTACTAGAATGTTTTTGTGTTAAATGCTTTAGGGATTTATTCTTATTTTTATTTGCATTCATAAAAGTTATACTTTGACATTAAGTGACAGTTAAGGCTTACATTATTTTTTTATGTAAAATAGAATTTTTAAGTTCATCACATATAACAGAGATTGTGTTGCCATGTTCCGTCAGTTATGACCGGTAACACTGCGTTCAGTTCCTGATAGATTAGCTGAACCAAACACCTTTATAGTTTTTAATCATTAGAAAGTGTAAAAAGATTTCAACGCTTTAAAGAATTTTTTTTGTTAAACATACATACATAATTTATGATTCTAGTGATACCTACAGTTTATGATAATCATTTATGTTTTTTATATAAGCATTATTTAAAATATTATCAGTCACAGAAAAATATATTCTAGGGTAGTTTCATGTTAAAAAAAGGATTTTAAGTTCTTGAATATATTTTTCAAATCAAAGCAGTTCATTTTTTTGCAGAATACAATTATATCTTCTTTCACAATATCAAATTTTGAAGGAAGCATTGGGTTCATAAGATTAACTGGCAATTCAAGTGCAGGGATTACAGCGCTGCCTACGCAGAGTAAGCAAGAAATACAAATATGTCGGATTATCCTGAAATGTGAAAGGAATTACAAAATTTATTCTGTAATTCTCAGACTCGAAATAATTTACATTAAGCATCATTGATATATTAAGTATAATATTTTCAGTAAAGATAAATATATATTTCTGTTATTCACATTTTTTAGTTGTGGTAAATATTATATTAAATACTAATGAATTGAGTAATGCTCTATGTAAAATATGCATAAGACAATGCCCAATACATTTAAAAGCTTGTTTATGTTTAATATCATAAACTTTATTGCTTAATAAATGTTGATCACATATGTTTTTTTGCCAATTAGGATTTTCATTTAAGAAACGATGTAATTAAAAATTCCTGTAACTTAATTTCTTATTTGACATGCAGTAAAACAGAAAACTGTTTTGGAAACTGGAGAGTTCTGAGTACCAGAAATGTAAATAATTAAAAATCGACATATGTCAAAAATCAACTTTTCAAAGTAGGCGGATATTTTAAGCATTTTCTAAGGCACATCAACTATTGAAAATGAAGAAATACAGAAATGGAATGTTTCCAATGTCCATAATTATTTGCATATTAAGCAAACAAATAATAACCCTAAACTGAGACTTTTGCAGTATTCCATAAAAGTCGATTAGACTCATGCAAGAAAATATTCAAATATTACACTTAATAAACGTATCCTAAAATATATTGTTAAGACATTTAAGTTAATATATTTATTCTCGAAGGAATTTAAAAATGCTTACACTTGTATGATTTATTCATATAACTTCTACAAAAATTGTTTCAATGAAAAGAAACTGGGATTTGAATAGAAAATTTGTAAATATATCGTAAATGTTTCTGTAAGACAGAAAACATGAAATATTTAAATTTTATGTATTCACTGAATAATTTACGCTAAATATGTTTAATTGATATATAAATTACTAACCATTCTCTCTAGCATTTGGATTTAGATGTTAGATATATACATTGAAACGTAACACATTGTAAACTCACACTAAAGTGTTGAAATGGAGGTGCAAAAATAATAATTATTATTTACCAGTTTTAAATTATAAAATATTTAATAAATACATTTTGTGTGGATTTTATGAAACGTGTGTAAAAACCTAAATCATTGAAATAACGTCAATGTTTCTTACGCGAAGTTGAGGTACGTTACTCATAACAAAATATCGCACCGTTGATGAAAATTTGATAAGAAACAGTTGATGTTGTCTTTATAGTAATCAGTAAAACATTTTAAAATTAACGATTGTGAGTATAAAAGTGGAAATTACATACATTGTATGTATCTTAGTTTTCTGGAATTAATAACAAATGAATTATTTAATTCGACTTGCTTGTGTTCAATAATTGTCTTCACGGGTAAAGAGAAAATATGGTATTTTGTTACTATTTAACTACTTGTAATTGGCAACAATTTTCAGTTTAATTACATTTGATAGTTAGGTGTTATTAAATAGGCATTCCATGAAAATCTATTAAAGTATTAGAAGATAAAAGCATTTGTATTATAGATATTCCTGATTTTTGGATCAGATTATTATAGTTAAATTTATAATTAAAAAAAATTAGTTTTAAAATAAAATAAAAACAATATATGTGAACTAAATAAAATGCGATGCATTAATTAATTAATTAATATTGTATTTGTTAGATCCTATGTACCTTGGAAGAAAAGATGATTGTGTGGCATTATCTAAGAAGGATGAGGTAAGGTTGTTTAAGTCTTACCAAAATTGTATATATATATGCGTGTGTGTGTTGCAGTGAACGACCAAAATTTAGTTAATGTCAGCACATAATCGCGTTATGTATGTCTGATATATTTGCTATAAATACCATTATTTCTGATATACATCAACAAATCACGACAGTTACCAAGTACTAATGTGGTGAATGTTCAACATGGCAGCGAATCATATTTTTTTTCATGGTTTTTCAATCCTGATAAAACGTCACAATATAATTTTTTTAACGTCATAAGGTCAAATGTAATTTTTTTGCCTCTATTTCTTAGAGGAATAACCATGAATTAAAAATAAACAGTACATTTAGATCTCCTTTTTTCGACTTCAACCACTGCATACCTTTGACTATCAATATATATCGTCTAGGATTCGAATGCACAAAAATGTAATGAAATATTAAATCTGTCACTGAGGTACTTGATGTATGTTGACTTCAACCGGTGAATGACGACATTCACAAATTTTGTTCTTTTACGGTGACATACACAGACATATTTATCTATCTATCTACTTCTCTCTCTCTCTCTCTATATATATATGTGTGTGTGTGTTTGTGTGTGTGTATGTGTGTGTGTTTGTGTGTGTGTGTGTGTGTGTGTATGTGTGTGTTAGTTGTATTTAATAACTAAACTTCAAAAACACGAAAAATGTTACGTATATAAAAACACATGAAAAAAAGAGACTGCAATATGCAAGTGAGAAATGAGTAACCCTGCAGTGTTTTGCATGATGCAGGAGTGACAAATGACATCTGAAGCTTTACAGAAAAAGATATTGTATTATGTATTTTTCAAACGGAAACAATTTTGTTAAGTTAGAACATGGAATACTCTATTATGCCTTGAAGAAGGAGATGAAATGCTTATCAGAAGATATAAAATTCAATAGAGGCAAACTCATGGTCTATCAGTGGTATATGTATTATTCTCTATTTCTAATGGCCCATCAATCCATGAAAATGCAGATCGAAAGATCTTATTAAACAACATGTTTGTTCCTTATAATCACTGATGACTAAGATTCGAAAAGATAAACATATTATGCAGGACATTCTTCCAAATACTTGCAATCATATCAATGACAATTAGGACGAAATTGGCGTGCCTACAGTGCATCCATTAGCACTCACATTTCCACAATGCAATGGCAAAATATTCAATCTAAAGTTGTGTGGATGTTCTTTACATGTAGGTTTCTGTCAAACGCGTATTAAGTTAACAATTTGATCACCGAGTTATCTATTGTCATTTAACTTTCGTTTGGTCACCAAAATCTCATGATCTGACACCAATGGATTTTTTAATGTGGGGATATCTGAAGGCCAAAGTGTATCAATTGAGTATGAATGTTGAAATATGCCATAAAAACTGCTATTCAAGAAATTTCTGTTGTCATGGTAGGAGGTGCAGTGCTATTCACCCTCTGATAAATGCAAAGTCTTCATCATGTGTGAAACGCAATAAAATGTTTTATTTTATGCTATTTCTTCATCCTTATTAATTGTCCTCATTTATAACCAATCTATCGCCAGTGATTTGCATGCAACAGTTGCCGTTCGTACGCTATTTAGAGTTTTTCACACTGGAAACTACTTTCTAATGCAAAACACTTGGAGTAGGCGTTTGACAATTTCGAAATTTTCCCAAGTAACCGTAACTGTTTGAGTGACATGTTGTTTTCCATATCATTCTTGAGCGCATATCTCAGAATACCTTATGACATAATTTTATTCATTTTCTGTGAAAGGTATGATAGTTTGGGGTCTATATATAGGAACAGTTTCTTAATAATCACCCTGTATATATATATATATGTGTGTGTGTGTGTGTGTGTGTGCGTGTGCGTGTGTGTGTGTGCGTGTGCGTGTGTGTGTGTGTGTACAAATATTAAGCCATTTTAATGAAACGTGGGATGAGAAAGTTCTCAGTGCCTTAAGAATCTGAGATTAATATTTTACTGATTTATCTTTTGTACAAATAATAACTCTTATTCGTTTGAAATATATGTCTAAACTCTTTTGGTGTGCCTTTCTGTCAGCAGAATACTTTATATTGAACATGCAGTTTCTTATATCTCGTAAATTAGATAAAATAGATTGCCTTTTAACCATATTCTACACACTTTCTAAAGTGAATTTTTCAGGACATTGACCTAACCAATGAAGTTGTTTGAAGACTGATATACGGTGAAACAAATGTAAGCATTTGTCGTACACCTATCGTTAAATGATAGTCCATGAAGTTTCCATCATCTTTAGAATAAATATACAATATTTTGGTATTGCAACAAGACCTGCCTAGATATCTCAGCTTCTAGTGGCTGTTTGTTTGCTCCCAAAAACCTTAGACTGCCACGTCCATGGTAACTAAACATGCTCTCCAGAGCCTTGAACGTATGATATCTCCCCCAGATGTTTTGTCAAGTATGTTACGAAAGATAACTTCATTGATTCATGGGAATTTTGTCCCGTGTGACGTCTTGTTAAATTTGGCGTAGGGTGATTAATATAACAAATATTTCTGTTTCCAATCCTCAGAGGCATGAAGAGCTGAAGTTGACGATTTTTGTAAGTTGAAAATGATTCCCTTTCCCCTGTACTGTTCGTCTAAGAGAACATCCATCTTATTTCTGGGTAACTTCACTCAAATCACAATTACTTCGTTTTAAATTAGAACTATATGTTTTGATTCTAACTTCTAAAAGTCTTTGATAGGAATGTTTCTACATTCCAGTATCTCACTGGCTCTCTTCGAAACTGAAGCTTCTGCTGAACAGATACTACGATAAGTTTTTTTTTATATAATAGTTAAGGATCTATAGTTTTCCAATTTTACTTCATTTTTCTTGACATACACTCTTACACTTAAATTATCATTCTAACCATGTGCATCCTAGTCATAAAAATTTGTTTAGTTCATCGCTAATAAGAAAATCTCAAATGTTCTTAATTCATTGGCTAGAATGTGTAACTTAACCGGTGGTACGACAGCCCATGTGGAGTGTGGGTCAAGACCTATAGCGTCTATATCTATTTTCTTGACCGAAGGTAGTTCTGCGAAGCGCTACCTTCGGTCAGGTGATATTTATGCCAGATGATAAGCCTAACGCGAAAACCCAAGGTGTTTAGATCCAAGCATGTTTGGTACTCAGTTTATAGACTTACTAAGAAAATTACAGGTAGATTCGAAATTGCGAAATGTATGTATTATATAAACTGACCAACATTGAAATTACAACACAAAGAAAAAGTTGATAGAAAGTGACGAAACTCGGCAAACAGAGGGAGACAACAATGAAAAGTAAGTGATCTGTATTTTGAAATTATACGACCAATACAGAGCGAGACTAGGGTCGGGTCAGTAGGATATAGGATTTGTGTAGACGGTGGCATACGAAGCGACACGTCAATGAAACAACTTGGTACAGATTAAAGGAGAGTATGGACAACAACTTGGGGAATTATACTCAATTCCCTGTCAGCCATTTGCCAAAGTGAGTCTTTGTTTTGTTTTGGTTGGTTTGTTTGCCGCTCAACGGTCATTTTGTGCACACGAGGGCTAATTAGACCGGGACGTACGATTTAAAGTAGATTCCGTACCACTACAAACATCCATGCCCAAGGTGGGAATCGAACCCACGAACTGTTGAACCGAAGGCAAGAGCGCTAACCATTCGGCTGCCAGCTCGGCAAGATTTGGTAAGGTTTTATATGGTGTCAAATAATATCCAAAACGTGTTCGATAAGTGAGACATTTGTCAAGCCCGGTGAACAGGGAAGCACCTGAACACTTTGCAGGGCATGTTTTCTAATGCAAGCAATGTGACTTCGGGTGTTATCATGCTAATAAAGACATTTTGCATCTCCTTAGGGGAGTGTCAGCGGCCACAGAACATCGTCCGCGTAACGTTGGGCTATCATAATACGGTGAAGGATAATTTTCTAGATATACTTCTTTATATATACTTCTTGATTTTGTATTTTCAATATTGATCAGTGTATTTTAAATATCAGTTTAAAATAATGCAGTAAAAATTGTTGTATGACCTATATTTTCTTTTTATCTTTTACGATGAATTTCTATTAGATGATGTATCTAATTGATTGAAATATACTTTTATTAATTCATGTTATATCTTATGTGAATGCTCTTAATTTATTACATTTTTCCATCATCTAAGGATCCCCAAATGCTCGTTAACAGAATACGTGACAGTGGACTCCATGATTTTGGCACGTATGATATAGAAGAATTGGTTGAAAGTTATTGTGCACTAGATAATGATCTGCAGGTAATATTAATTAATATACTAACTTTGATGTGGATAACTTTCTACTTTTTTAAAATTTCACACAGAATTCTTTTTTTTATTTTTTATCCTTAAAATTTTTATGAACTATTTTTTTTGATATTGAAATAAATATTGAAATAATATGTTTAATATATATATATATATATATATATATATATATATATATATATATATATATATATATATATATATATACACATATATATATATACACTATTGGTGCAAAAAGTAAAAATTAAGGATATCGCAAGTTTAGGCAAAGAAAGAGAATAAAGCAAAACAAATGTTGCGAATTATTTTGTATAGTATGTGTATAGACTCGTGTCCATAAATTAAGGATAATGCAAGTTCAGGTAAACAAATTGACAGAACCAAAACAATGTGACTTTTTTGTAATGTCTTTTTGTTAAACGAAAGGTCAGTAACAGAAAAGATGCTATATATTTGAAACTATTAATAAAAATTGTGGTTTTTACTCTTTAGGGCAAGTTTTAAAAAAGAATCTATTTACAAAGACCAATATAACATGGTTGGTATGATGGTTAATATATAGTATACCCCCCAGACGATACAATACTGGCAGTACAACACCTAGGCATGCTGAGCACCAAATTATCGATCTGATTATGGGGAATGTTACACTACTCATAAAGCAATGCTCCTACGCATGTTCTGTTGGATTAAAATCCAGTGAGTATGCTGGCCAGTCCATACGGGCGGTATTCTCTGATTGAAAACATTCGTCTACATTGTTTGCACCATGAGGACATCATCCATAAACAGAAATTTAGTACCAGTGGTGATAAGAAGCAAACGCACATGTTGTTCCAGAATAATATCCCGATAGATGTGGTTTGTCAGGGTTACATTCTGAACATGCAGGTTAGTTCTGAAAATCAGAATAATTCCTTCCTAAACGAGCAATCCTGCATCTGAGTAACGAAGTCGTTCAGTCGTCTCTTGGTGGTAACGGATACCTGGCGCTCTCTATATTAAAATTTGACGAGAATGAGACTGAAAGTTAAACCTGGACTCGTCGGAAAACGTGACACAAGACCACTGTTGCGGTGTCTACAATGAATGATCTCTACTCCAGGCTAACAATTTGTCAAGCCTATTAGCATATAGTCTAATGTGCCGTAAGCGTCTTTACATGGAACATATAAGAAAAAAATTACAAATTCTTAGAAGGTTGTGTAGGAGACATTTCTACGAATTACTTCAAATATTTTTGTTTTCATGGATGAAACGAGTTTTGACAAAGGTTGGGTTCGATTTTATACCATTCCTTCTCGATAGTAGATTTCAGTTCTGTTGATGATGTAAATTGTCCTCGTTTGCGTAAACTCTTCTCCCTAAGTCACGCCAAATGTTCTCGATTGGGTTGAGGTCAGGTGATCTAGGTGGCCATTTCACAGTTTCAACATTGTTGACTTGGAACAAATTTTTTGTGCTAATGGATCATGCATTGTCTTGCTAATATTTTCAATTTTTTTCAGCAAAACATTCAGCATTTGGCAAAAGATAATTTGGGAGGACATCTTGGTATCCTTGTGTATTCATTCAACCTGAAACGAATGCAATTGAGCCCACACCATTGTAAGCAAAACAGCCCCATTTTTCAACCTGATTGGCGCTTGGAAAATATTTCTTTTTCATTTCTTATATCTTTCTAGTAGAAATTACAGCCGTCTGGTCCATCCAAATTCCATTTTTTTTCGTCAGAAAAAATAATTTCTATCCATTGGTTGTCCGATGTCATGACTTTCTGGCCAAGGTTCAAACGCTCTATTTTCTGTCTCTGTAGTAATTGAGGCTTAGATAATTTTGCTGCATAAGTGTACCTTCTAGACCTTCTAATTATGTTACAAATAGTTTTTGACAATTTTTTAAACCTGTCGCTTGAATCAGTTTCCTAGTTGAGCACTTTCCAGTAGATGCAAGTTTGCAAACTCTTCTTTTATCACAGGAGGAGAAAGCTTTAGGTCTTCTCCCGGTATTCTTTTTATCATAATTGTCTTTCAAATTCAAAAATTTTTTTACTACAGTCTTTGATCTTCTTGTCTTTATGTGGGGAGTGAAATATCAACTGTTTTGTAGGTCTTGGGGCAATCAAGGCTGCTTTATTTGCAAGAATTATGCCAGTTCAGTTTTTTTATAATTTAAGTTTCCTTATTCCGAATCTAATTTAATTTACTCTAATCCTTATTCTGACGATGCATTTCCTAAAATTTCCTCAAGTTTTAAGATTTGTTTTACTGACCAAACACAACCTTGCTATCCTCTTTATGATATTATATGGATAAATATTGTATGTACCTTTCTAAGCACTCAATGTCACCAGTATATATATATATATATATATATATATATATATACACTACTGGCCATTAAAATTGCTACACCAAGAAGGCGACATGCTACAGACGTGAAATTTATACGAAAGGAAGAATGTGCTGTGATATGCAAATGATTAGCTTTTCAGCGCATTCAGACAAAGCAGGCGCCAGTAGCGACACTTACATTGTGTTTAAATGAGGTAATTATTCAGCCGGTTCTTCATATACAAATTGCATTTGAACGTTGTTGCCTGATGAAAAGTTGTTGTGATGCCTCATGTAAGAAGGAGAAATGCGTACCAGCATGTTTCCGACTTTGATAAAGGTCGAATTGTAGCGTTCTGGGATTGCGGTTTATCTTATCGCTGTATTGCTGCTCGCGTCGGTCGAGATCCAATGACTGTAAGCAGAATATGTTATCGATGGGTTCAGAACGGTAATATGGAACGCCATGCGGGATCTCAACGGCTACCTATCACTAGCAGCCGAGAAGACAGGCATATTATCCGCATGGCCGTAATGGATCGTGCAACCACGTCACGAGCCGTGAGTGAAGAAACGGGATCGTTTGGAAGACAGCAAGTGTCTGCACGAACAGTCCGAAGACGTTTGCAGCAGCATGGACTCTCAGCTCGGAGACCATGGCTGCTGCTTCCCTTGACGCTGCGTCATAGACAAGAGCGCCTTCAATGGTTTGATCAACGACGAACCTGGGCGCACGAATGGCGAGACGTCATCTTTTCAGATGAATCCAGGTTCTGTGTACAGCATCATGATGGTCGCATCCGTGTTTGGCGATTCGTGGTGAACGCACACTGGCAGCGTGCATTCGCCATCGTCATACTGGCCCATCACCTGGAGTGATGGTATAGGGTGCCATTGGATACACGTCTCGGTCACCTTTTGTTCGCATTGACGGTGCTTTGAACAGTGCACGTTACATTTCAGGTGTGTTACGACCCGTGGCTCTACCCTTTATTCGAGCCCTTAAACACCATACGTTTCAGCAGGATAATGCCGACCGCATGTTGCCGGCATTGTACGGACCTTCCTTGATACGAAACATGTTCGGCTGTTGCCCTGGCCAGCACGTTCTCCAGATCTTTCACCAATAGAAAACGTCTGGTCAATGGTTGCCGAGCGACGGGCTCGTCACCAAATGCCAGTCACTACGGTTGATGAACTGTGACATCGTGTTGAAGCTGCATGGGCATCTGTACCTGTACATGCAATCCAGTCTCTGTTTGACTCAATGCCCAGGCGTATAACTGCTGTTATTACTGACAGAGGTGGTTGTTCTGGGTACTGATTTCTCAGGATCTATCCAGCCAAATTTTTTGAAAATTTAATCACTTGTTATTTTTAGTATAATATATTTGTCCAATATATATCATTTTGTTATCTGCATTTCTTCCTGGTGTAGCAATTTTAATGGCCAATAGTGTGTATATATATATATATATATATATATATATATATATATATATATATATATATATATATATATATATATATATATATATATATATATATATATATATCACAGCATTTGGCTCATAAGAGAGTCAAGAAGAGAAAATTGTAGCATATAAAAAAAATATTTTACATAACAAAGATTAGGTTTATTGGGAATATATCTGAAAAGATTTGGAAAATTGATTTAAGTAAGTTAGAGTTTTTGAGAATGAATATGTATTTTGATAATAAACAAGCTAAGAAACTGAAGTTAGTTACAAATGAAAATTGTGCATTTTGAAGAAGAAAATGAAAAAAGGTTAAAAGATTGTTTTTATTGTTTGAAATTATTGGAGTCATTTGTAAAAAATTATTAAGTTTATAATGTATAATATAAAACATTTAGAAAATATTTTTACGAAGCAAATTTTAACATTTATATAAATTTTTTGTTTTTATCCTAATTTTCAGGAAAATATATTTAATGAAGGTGCAACATCATTTTTAGAATATTATGCGGTAAGAATATTATTGATATAATAAAATAATTTATATAAACCATAATAGCATAATGTGTGTCTTACATGTTTTACATTTACGTAAAACTTCTATATGACTATATTGTTTGTTATGCAATACCTTTATTATTAAAGAATAATAAATAGATGAGATAAAGATGACCGTAATTTGAAATCCACTGTTAATGGTGATTCTTGAAGGCATTAGTTTGAAATTATATTTGAATTTCATTTAAAATAAATTTGTTTGTATTGGTTTATAAAACTGCAACCGTTAGTAAATGGTCTTTGTATGAGAAGTACGATTTCAATTTCAAGGATGTATTTTACTTATTTGCTTTTCTAGTTATAAAACTCTTTTTGTTGTATATTTTGTCAGCAGATTTGATAATTGTGTTTTCTGTCTATAAAATAAGCTAAAAATTTCTATTTGCAGTGATCATTTAAATTATTTGATAAACCGTATTAACACATATTTTAAAACCAAAATTTCAATTGATGTTTTATTTAAGAAGTAGTTTTGGAATCCCCATAAAATGATTTAGTATGTCTTCAAAAATTGTGGTTGCTCCATTCAATGTGACTAAATTAAGTATTATGGTAGAAAAAAATCCAGAAAGTCTTGCATCTAAATTTACTTTCCATGAAGAGGAACATCTCTATATTTTCTCTTTAATCGTTTCCATACTGTGAAGTTTTGATATTATAGCTTGAGAAATGTTAATTGCTATCATGTTTATTTTTGTTATGTGAGAAAATGTATATTTTTATAAACATTCAAAATGGAATTTCCTATAAAAATGCAATATAAAGACATACATACTTTACCACACATTTCCCATAGATATAGCTTTGGTTTTGTAGAATTATAGTGTTTTGATCAGAAGTGGTAATTTTTTTTATCTAGATTGCTCTTTATCAATCACATATTGAAAAAAAATATTATTTTTATTCTAGTTCGATATGCAAAGAAAACTAAAAAAGTTAACGCCTTTTGGTATTATCTCTTATTATACTTATTGTCTGTATAAAGTAATTTAAAAGAATGTGACTGATTCAAAAATTTTATATAATGTTTTGTACATTTATTTCCGGATGTATAACCCCCGTTTATAAATTCTTTGCTTCATCTTAAACAAGGCAAAAATATATCTAGATAAAGATATTGCTTTAACAAGTTCTTTATGTTATAAAATACCTATTTTTATAAAAGAAATTTAATACTTATTGAAGTAGTTTTGTTTTATGAAATAAATTCTTGAATAATTTACCTAGATGCCCTAAATTTCCAACGATATTTAATTTCAAATTGCGATATTTTTAAATATTTATTTACTATTACATATATTTTAAAATAAGCTAGATATGTTTATATCGGTCAATGATCCAGAAACTTAAATATATATATATATATATATATATATATATATATATATATATATATATATATATATATATATATATGTATGTATTTATATATACTGCAAGATAAAGAAGGAATCACTTAAAAATAATGTAAATTTCAGAGTAGATGCACCTAACCGAATTTCGCAATAAGATATAAGGTAAAAGACTAGCAGATTGGGTAATATTAGCACCATTATTGCTGTACTGGGAAAAATAATAAAGAAAGCTTGTTCTTGTAGCAAAGGACTCCCCTAATAGCAGGGAATGTCAGGTCATTGTCAACGGAATCATTTCCAACAGACAAACGAGTTTGCGAGGAGCATAGTGAGAGCACTGAGAAAGGCAGGTTGGACATTTTGACAAATCACTGTTGACAGACAACTGGACGCGTCCTCACTGCAATGGGCTGTGGCGAAGATGGGTGGAACAATGTACTGGAGAATGTTTAGGAGGTGCTGGGGGAACCATAGTGACGTCAGAACGCGTGGATCGACGTGTCTGTTTAGACTAGTTGTGACCTTGCAAAGCCCATGTACAATAATTCTTCAGCATATGAAAAACATTCTGGATGTTCTCATCTCTAACAAAGCAATTTGCTTGCTAATAGCCTGTTTTCATGGCATTTGTTAAGTAGACTATCACTGACTCCACAACATAGACGGATAGGAAATTAGACTTGGGCAATTTAGTCATTGCCCCATATATTAGGTTATCAGGCCATAAATGTAGATTATATATAGTGGTAAAGGAAACTAAACGTGTAAATAAAATTGCAACTATCTATTATTTAAACCAACCAAATCAAAATTTCAGGCATGTTTATTTAAAAGACAATGAGTCAGAGACATTGAAGATTTTGTACAATTTAGAACTCACGATTCAATTCTGTTAAACGGAAAGAATTAGAAAAATTTGATGTAGAAGTATTTACGTTTCACTTGTCAGGTCGATCATTATATTTATAATATTTTATTCTCAAATTGTTATTTAGTTAATATATATGTATTTTTTTGCATATGAGAGAAACAGATAAAAATATATGTTAAAAATATAAATGTTACATAATCAGTAAAAATAATTTTTAATAAATGGAACAATGTTATTTTATGTATATGTACTGATATTATTTTAAAAATGGCGATTTTAAATTTCTCATACCTTTTTGATAAGTAATATTCCTTTAAAATGCTTTAAAATATTATTAATTTTAGCTTAAAAATTTATTTTTGATTATGTGTGTTGAAACATATAATTTTCTTTTTTAAATATAAATATTCAATCATTGTTTGATTAAAGGGAAAATATCTGACATTTAGGATAATCATTTGAGTGAAGAAATGCTTACAAATATTATTGCAAAAGCGAATCCAACGTATGATTAACAATTGATCTTCGATGTAATTTCTAAACAATTTGAGATTAGTTAAAATGATATATTTTTGCAATAATTTCTAGGAAAAGACCATTAGTAATTTAGTAATCGAAAAATTGATTAATGCATGAAGATATGGCAAATAAGTCTTTTGTATTTTATTAGTAGATCTAATGATGATAAAGCGATTTTATAAGTTAAAAATTTCATTTACATAGGCATTATCAGAATGTGTACACATCAGGTTACATGTTTTTAATACTTAAGTTAATGGAATACAAATGTAAATTACATTTAATTTATCATATTAGAAGTTGTTCAAATAGGTGAAAACTAACTCTATTTTTCATTAAACGAGAATATATTTTTAGAAAAATTCAATATTATTAAAGGAATAAATAGCAATAATTTAATGTCTTTTGGAAAGTATATACAACGAATGTAATACTACTGAAAGAAATTATAACTAAAAAGATTGTCTTCGAAAATTTGTGTGTAATATTTAATTTATGATAATGAAGTTACATTTTTACGAATAAGGAAAATTAATAGTTTTAACTTGCTTTGAGATTCAGTGATCCTTGGTCGTTTTAGTATATCCTTTCGCTTGACATAAATAGATAAAAATTCGGAATTTTGTCAATGAATTTGGTTTGAAATTTAAATAGAGATGTATACGAACATGGTCTATTAGCTAAAAAGTAGAAGCAGAAAGTTAGAATAAAAATGAATTATGAATGGGAAATAATATTTTTTAATATTGTAAAAAGTTTTCAGTTCTCTGGGTTTGATATCATCACATTTGAAATGTAATTATACTACATTTACTATTTATTTGCGGTAACTGGGCCGTCTTAACATAAGTTCAGAAAATACCCTTTCATTTGAATGTAACTCTCTTTCTTTATGGATAAGTAATTTTAATTCTTGCTTTATTCCAACATTTATACCACTTCCGAAAATTAAAAGTTTTATTTATTCTGACGTATTCTTTACCATTTAATTTAATACATGCTTTCAAGTTGTTAATAAGTCAAAAAGTATTTCACAATGTTTGAACATATATTGTAGTGGAAATTTTCTTTATTTTTTAATTTAGCAAGTATGCAGCAATCCTTTCGAAGCTCAGAAATGCTCACGTTTTACCGAAATGACAGTAAGTATTGTAACGTAATATTTTTTCTTCCAGTAATATATTTTAACAATATCGATTTGTCGGTGCGCAATATATCGGTAAGTAATACATCGATACATCAAGCAGCTTCTTTGATTTATTTGTGGCCATCCTTTTGGCTACGATAAGTAATCTGGCCAGAACTGTGAGAGTTTAAAATGTGTGAGTACCACTGTTTCCAACCCTTTAAACAAGCAAGTTGGCTATCATTAGGGATCCTCGTATCGAGTCCATGACTATTTATATCACAGGCTTGATTAGATCTAATACACTTTATATGAACGAGTATTGGCCATTTAATAAACCTGAAAAAGATAGACAGTAGATTTCTTCAGAAAATTATTTGAAAACATTTTTTAGATAATTTTTCTCTAAAAATATCCAGTCTATCTTTTTGAGGTTTATTAAATGGCCAGTATACTCGTTGTTATAAAGTACAATATATCTAATCAAGTTATAAAGTGCAATTTTGTCTATTGATTACATTATTGTGGCAAAATCTATAGTAAAATTAAAGAATAAGATGTGCTAAATTTACAAAGGCTAGTCTCATTAAATGCTTAGGACACAATTTTAGATATAACAACTCAAATCTAACAAAATTAGTGGCATTTTTAACGGTCGAGAGTACTTGAAAAGATGATATTCAATAGAATCATCCCAACAACAGTGTTGAATATGTCGAGAGAGATCTTTAAGATCTGGAAGTCAATCGATGCCATTTCGTTTTTCTAAGTAGAGTAGTTAGATGGAAGATTAGTTACATAACGATAATCGCTAACTTTCAAAATAGAAAGAATGCATAAAAAATTGACGCATTTAATGCGATATCAAAGGGATTTCTTAATGCATTCCTAACGACATAAAATACAATACAATAATACACTATGAAAACCATTATTATTCTTACTACAAGGAAAATGCTAAGATGAGACTACAAAGTGCAGTCATAGTGAAGCTTTAATTCATCTACTGAGAGACGAAGTGGTAATAGTATAGAACGTTAAATGAAATCGGAGCATGCTGAAATAAATTTAGTATTTGAAGTTTCTGACTGCTAATAAGGAAACACTATATGATTGTACACACATAACATAACCAATATTCCTTCTCTTTGCTATCTTGTTTGAGGTGTTTGATTTTTTTCCTTCAAAATTAATATTTTGCGCACGAAAGGTTTTTCATCTGAGGATTTCTAACAAGAGATTATTCAACGAGTATTTACAACAACATGTGCGAACAGTAAAAAAAAACCATATATAGAAAAAAAAAACTGCGATAAAATTGTTATAGAATATCTATAAAAGTATATTAAACTTGAATTATGCAGAATATTAAAGGAGTCATTGATTTCGGTATTTACTTAACATTTAGAAGATTCATCATATTATGAACCAAGCTGGCATCTGAATAGTTTTTTAGGAATAATTTTGTGTTCACACTTGAGATAATTTTCTCACAAGGAAAAATGTGTGTTCAGTAATATGAATACAAAATGGAAAAAAATATTTAATTAAAGATAACCGGATATGTAATTGGTCGATATCGTGGAAAAATCTTGATGAACTCCACTTGTGTCAACAGTATTTATCAGACGCAAATTATCTTATCTTTCTTTACTAATTATATTGAAATTTGCTGCATGAAGCAAATGCATCCTTTGTGATACTTTCTGATATATGTTAGCATGATGCTACCAGATCTTATCCAATAAAGAATTGGATGAATTAGATGACTAATCGAGTTATACAGTTTGGTCCCTCTGTCCCTTTGAATGCTCAAAGGAGTTTTAATTAAGAAATCTTCTTTTATCTTTATAAAATTAAATTTATGAAGACAGAAATATATTTAATTATCTATAAACAAATAAACTTAAATATTATATATTTAGAAAAATAATAGAACAATTTTAATTATTCTTTATTTTTATTCTAGACTTGTTCTACTGATCTGGCGGAAGAAATGCACCAAGCTGGTGTCTGTTGAAAAAGATAAAAAATGTTCTTACATAGTATGATACAGAAATTATGCAAATTATTTAAAAAAAAGTATTCACTTTAAAATAGAAATAAAATAAGTTAAAATGTGTATGCTTACATATGTTTTGTATTCTGAATTATATATATGCTTGATATTTAAAATTTCTGCTATAATGTGATAATATATTTAAATAAAATATGAAAAATATAGTCTTTTACCTGCATTTGTGGTCTTTCTTTATATGAGAATCTCTGAAGCAAAAACAAACTAAATGCATTAATAACTCTAAAATAATAAAACTGCCCAGAAAAATGTAAATGTTTTTGAATTCACTAGATATTTATTAATTATTTCCTGCGTTTAATAGCTTTCTATTTAAAGATGGCGAATTTCACAAATTGTCATACATATAAAGATGGAGCATGTTTTCATGTTTTGTTATCGGGAGGAGATTAATTACTACCTTAGAAATCGTATTTGGTATAATATGGTTGCAACTGTGATAATTTAAATCTTCCAATATCTACTGATTCTACATTTGATTAGCAGCTACTTTGGTGCTTTGGAAAAATTATCTTCAGTTTCTGTAAGAAAGGACTCGGCTTTGATTTAATTCATTAAATCATCACTGCAAAATCGTGTCTCTTTTGTGTTATGATCTTATCTGTTATATTTTTTTTGTTATGATGACGTGATCACGTATGATCTTATGTGTTCTGCTGTTTTTCTTCAAGGGTCATAGTGAAAGTGTAGGCACACCAGAATCACACTATATTCACACAGCAGTTATCAAATTCATTAAATGATCATAGCAAAATCGTGTCTCTATTCTGCGATGATTATGTTTTTCTTCCAGGCCTACTAAAAGTATAGACACATATAAATCAATCTAGTTTATGCTATGATAAAATTCATAAAATGATCATAGCAAACTCGAGTCTGAAATATGCGATGATTATGTTTTTTTCAAGGCATACTGAAAGTATAGACACATATAAATAACTCTAGATTATGCTATGATAGAATTCATAAAATGATCACAGCAATGTCGTGTCTCTATTCTGTTATGATCGTGTTTTTTTCAAGACAAATTGAAAGTGTAGACATGTAAATCACAACAGGGAATAGTTATTATTCTTCAGTGTATTACTTTTTCTTTTTTGCTTTCTTGGTGCACAATTTATTAAGAGCAATAGAGTTAAGTGATCGTGTATTGAAAGATTAATCATTTACATAATCTATTGCAGTGTACTTATAGTGCAATATTTAGATGCTTACATTTTGTTGATACAATTTATATGGTCAGAAATCTAATATAAATTTTGTAGTCTTATAAATTATTGCACATACATAATATTTAACATGTAAATAATTTATTTGAGCAAATTAAAGTGAATCATTCAACTTTATAATCTGCTGTTTTATCGCAATACATTTCTGAAGCTTGGAGATGTAATATAATTTTCGTAATCATCTTATAAACAGCCAAACGATTGCTGAGTGGTTAGCGTTTCTATATTCTGAGCTGTGGGTCCCGGGTTTAAATCTCAGCTCGGGCGTGATTTTTGCTTTCTTTCTCTGTTCTCTCTGTGTTTCTCAGGCCTTTCTTCTGTGATGATAAATTTATAATTATGGTGTTATTTAGAAATGTTGCCCACCCTATAAACGGGAATGTGGTGGTATGTCACGGGCAATGCTACTCGCCTCCGTGAAGGTTCATATGTGCACGGTGGGTAAAGACAAATGAGTAGCAGTTTGTGTTCTTGTTGTGGTATTGGTCCACCATATAAGAGTATTCGAGAGACACCCTTGACACATTTGAAGTCCAACTAACAAGAGACTCCTCTGAAAAGTGTTTGGTTTTCGGAGATTTTAATGCCAAATCACCGGTTTGGGGCATAAGAACCGGAAATCTTAGAGGCCAAATGCTTCTGGATTTCTGTTCTCGACACAACATGATTGTGGAGAATGATGTTAACATTAATACTTAGCTTTTCCGGTACCATAGGAGAAAGTGGGAATTGTTGTATTTCT
Source organism: Latrodectus elegans (assembly GCA_030067965.1). Taxonomy (NCBI): domain Eukaryota; kingdom Metazoa; phylum Arthropoda; class Arachnida; order Araneae; family Theridiidae; genus Latrodectus; species Latrodectus elegans. The sequence goes on from CM057819.1 coordinate 41,298,706, forward strand.
CTCCAGGAATTTAGAGGATGACGAACTCAAGGATTGAACCATCAGTGATCACTACAGTGGAAGTGATCTGAATCTCATGATTTGCTTTCTTGGACTTGAAAAAGTCCCAGTTACTACTCACAGGAGATGGAATTCCCGAATGCTTGATGAAGAAAATTTCAAATAGATTTTCCAAATTTCCGGAGGAAGGAATTTCCCTTAGAAAGCAATACTGAAATTGATGACTTTGTTCAAAGAGTTAAATCTAAACTCTCAGAACTATTCAGGCAGTTCAAGAAGAAGTTCGACTCTAATAGACTGAGAAGAAGCTACTGATTGACCTAGGAACTGATGATAGAGTGCAACAAAGTTCGTAGACGTTTCCAGAAAGAGGAAATTCCGAAAAGGAAGAAGAATTTTAAATTAGCAGCTTCCAAATAGCAGAAAAACATTTTTGAGCACAAGAAAAAGGCTTTTAGAGAGTATCTTCGAAATGTCACCAACGCCAATGCTTTCGGAGGTCATTACAAGATTATTAAAGACATATTGAAGCGCCCGGGTATCAAAAACTTGGTACTTTCAGCGAATGGAGAGATTGCCTCAGATACCAGAGAATCTATCAATGCTATCTTGAAGCATCATTTTGCAGCTATCAAGGACGACATCAACATTGATGATGAAAAGCTGATACCTACCAAAGGCAAAAGTACGAGCGACGCACTCCGGGTGTTGGTACTAAGAATCGAGAAAAACAAGGGATGCAAGCATTTAACCTGTATGATATCTTTGGATATCAATGGAGCCTTTAACAGTGGAAGATGCGGTGACATCCTCCGTTTACACAAGAAACACCACAATACGGATAATCTCTACAGCTAGTCGGCCTGATTTCTCCAGGATAGAACATATCTTGATGAAAATAACCAGAAAAATTCCTACAACATTGGTGTCCCACTGGGTTCCAGTTTGGGTCCTTTCATTTGGTTGCTGATTACCAACGAGTTTCTGATCCAGGACTTTGCCCTGAATGTCCATTGCCAGGAGAATTGGTGTGCATTTGTCGGAGCTGCAGTAGTGACTGTTAATGGCTCTCAACTCCTCCATTGATATCTCCACTTACTTTTAAAAACAATAAGTTTCAAACCTCATAAAAACTTCACCCTCTTTTGGAGAGTAATGGCTCTATTTTAACCACTAAAACCCCAACCACCTTTAAAAAAGAATGATATCCTTTACCCATATTTTTTCCGCCCACTTTAAAAAATAATAGTCACAAACCTCCATAAAAATCAGACCCAGAACAATGGTATGCCATAACTTTTCCACCCCCTTTTAAAAACAATGGCTCTTAAGACCCCCATTAAAACTGCACCCACCTATAAAAATTAACTGCTCTATTCCAGCCATACCAATTTTATAAAACAATTGTTTAATACTCACCACTCTACCCACTTTTAAAAAGTAATGGTTCTGTTTCATCCATAAAAATTTTATAAAATGAGGTCCTCCCTCTTAAAAGCGAAAAGTCGCTGAGATGGATGGGTACCCCGTTCAGGGCGCACCCCCATTTGAACAGCACTATAATTTTAAAATATTAATTAAAATATTTAATCATGAACTCTTTTGCTGCAACGCACTCTCTTTGTTGTGTTGGATTAAAAAAATTATTTATTCCCCACTAATAGTTTCTAGAAAAATGGCCCGCCAGGTCAGTGATACCAGAAGTCCAGTTCCAACGGTTGTTTACGAATTCTAGAACCGGAGTTCCCGTATCACTGACTTGAGAAACAGGGCCTGCATATATGAGAATACATTAATGACGACACCAGACAACACAAACACAAATCTAGATGGACATAGATACCTCAAGTCTCAACCCACCACTGATGTTTCGCTCCGTGGTTGATCCATAAGTGAGCTTAACACAAATAGCATTACACTATTCACGAAATCTGCTACCAAGCCGAGGCTGGGGATCGAATTTTACTATTGCTAAGCTTAGACTTTGCCACGGAGCTACTGGATACCCAACAGAGAGAGAACATCCAATTAATATATACATGTCACCAAAGACAAAAAGATGCTAAAATAAAGCTTTAAGTAATTCGTTTCTGTCTCAGAGTGTGAAAAATCTTTAAAATATTAAAGATTGCAATTTATCTGATTGAAAATGATTATCAAAAATACTTCAGAAATTTAAACGAAAAGAAGCGAAAAATTTTCTATACCTAATTCCGAGTCCAGTTCGTTCGTGTTGCTATTCAGTGATATTTAGAATAAAAATCTCTTGCGTCATTCATCATTGTTTTTTTTTTAACTATGTACGAGACAGGAAAAAAAGAACCCGTTTCTCTCACGAGCGCTTTTTCTCAAGGTCACAGCTTTTCAAACCGCTTCCTCATTTTATTCATTTAAAAAATGTGAGTAACAATAAACAGAAATGAAAAATATTAACGACTTATTCGGTGACATGATAGCACTCTACGGGAGCGCGAACTGTAGAATGTCTAGTCTGGCAAGTGTGTCAAAAGTTATTCTTATGTATAGAAGAAGAAACTGATAAATATCAAGAAATTTATTTCCTAATTTTAAAATATGTTATTCAAATGCATCAAATATGGCATGAAAAGAAGAACAAAAATGTTTGGAAAATGGGGTGTGATATTTTATCTAAACTGAACAAACTTCTTTAAATCGATTTGATTTTAATGGTTTCAAATCATTGAGCTTTAAATAATCTGACACTATTTTATCACATCTTTGTGGTGGCGATACAAGACAATCAGGCAATTCTACAACTATACTATTTCCATATCTGTTTAATTTCAGTAACAGGATATTTTTAATGGATGTTGAATTCCCTCATTTTCTTGAAAGTCTTTGGTCCATTTTCAAATGAAATAAGTGCGTTTAATTTATTTAACAATTCCATTTTGTGTTTATTATATGAGAAAAAAAATTTCTTTCGTTAAATGCTTTTAATATTGAGTAGGTCGGAAAAAATTATTTACTTATCCACACTTATAACTTTTATTTGTTTCTTTTTTAATGATTCTCTACCTCTTCCATATTTAAAATGCCCAGAGATATGTGGATGAGGGAACCATTCTCCAAGCGAATTAAAATTTTATCAGTATGGACTGCGATATCAGAAATCAGATATGCCTGGTCCAACTCTTTATAGGTTCTAATACGTAAAGAATTAAGTTTCTCCATTTATTTATGGAGTTAAAAAATTTTCTGAGTTTTCAATGCGTAAATAGGGCTTTAACTTACATTGTCCTCCAGTCAATACTGATAAGGTTAAAACATCATTTTGTTTCCCATACACAAATAAAATGTTTGAGTCTTCATTGACATGTATTACCTTATCTCGAAGGATCTCTTTATCTTTTTCTAATCGTATCTTTGGTTTCTCATTCATGTCATCACATTTGTTTGTTTATATATTTGTCGTCTTTAAATACTTAAAATATCTCTCTAGTATATACATTTGTTTTCTTTTTATGAGGTTTTGAAACTATTATAAGCCTCCTATCTTAGGAAAAGAGGGTGCTCACTGAAGGGGATACCCTTCCGTTTCAGCGACTTTTCGGGACCGCCGTTTTATAAAAATTGTTATAGTCGCTTTTATAAGAGTGGGCGGAGTTTTAATGAGGATTTTAAGAGAAATTGTTTTTAAAAGGGAAAGGAAAAATTATGGCGTTTATCATACCATTGTTTTGGGTCTAATTTTCATAGAGGTTTGTGACTATTATTTTTTAAAAGTGGGTAGAAAAAATTATGGGTAAAGGATATCATTCTTTTCTAAAGGTGGGTGGGGGTTTTAGTGGCTAAAATAGAGCCATTACTCTCCAAAAGGGGGGGGGGAGTTTTTATGGGGTTTTTGAGCTATTGTTTTTAAATGAAAGTGGAGATATCAATGGAGGAGTTGAGAACCATTAACAGTCACTGCGCCAGCTACGGCAAATGCACACTACTGCCAGGCATTCGCCGATGATGTTGCTGTCCTACTTCATTCCAAGTCCAGTTCATCAAAATGGCTCTCATACCTATGCGACTAGTGGAAGAAGGAATCAGGAAGTTCAGAATCCAACTCAGCCTCAACACGTGCAGCTACACCATCTTCGTCATACATAGGGACATTTCAAGGAGACCTAGTATCGCCATCTCTGGGAAAAGAATCAATTACTCGGCTGAACTCGAATACCTAGCAGTAATCTTAGATCCTAAGGTAAGCTGGATTCCCCACCACTTCAAAAGAGTTAAAGATAAGATTGCAAATCTTCAGGACAAGCTTGCCAGAATCACAAGAGCCACTTGGGGTCTCTAGCCAGAGATATTCAAGCTTACCTATTCTTGGTCGGAAGTATCATTCTTTACGGATGCAGGCTTGGTAATAGGAGGCTGCCAGAATCATTGGGAAGCTTCTTCAAATCCAGAGGATTGCCCTTCTCAAAGTGACAAAGTCCTTCAACACTACGTCTACTGACGAACTTCACATCCTTGTTGGATGTCTTCGCATTCATCTAAAGGTGGACTTCTACAGGAAAAGATTTGAATTATGGAAATAAAAACAAACTATTCAAGTCGTAGACAAGAAGTAGTCTCCTACCAATGCATTGACCAGAAAGAGAAACTTGGATCCACCCTGGACTCACAGGCAAGTCGATTGGACCATCATCCCCAACCATGATGATATCTTCGCCTATACAGCTGGCTCCAAACTCAACGAGAAAGTGGGCTGTGCATTTAATGTTCTCAAAAACGAAGAGATGATATAGAACAACAAGACCAGACTCAACGACGATAACACAGTATTTGAAATGAAAGCTACCACCATCTTGATCACCATGCGTTATGTTCTCGAACGCAACCTGCACATACGTCACATTCCCTCCAACTCCCAATCCATGCTATCGGCACTCTCCGGAAAGGATAAGAAATGTGACACCATCTCTGCCATCCAGGATACCCTTAAGCACCATTCGACTACCTTTACATTCCACAGGGTAAAGGCACCATAGGGATCCGTTACAATGAGGAAGTTGATAAAACAACAAACGAGGCCACAACGCTAGGAGGAAGTCCAAATCACAGTTAGGCTCAGCAGACAGCAGATCATCTCATTAATTAAGGAGGAAGAGTTTCACTATTGACAACAGCACAGGGAGACTTCTAACAATACGAGGAGACATGACACCTTTTTCCGCAATGTTTCCAGAAACAGAATTGCCGCTAACCTCTACATGAAGCAGTTCCTCCCATGACAAGACACGTTTGAGACTTAAGGAAGCGTTTCCAAGACAAATTGGACACCTGCCCCCCATGATGATGATATCCAAGTTGTTAATCACTTAGTATTCAGGTGTGAACACTACTCGGATATCCGGAAACGGCACTTCCCAAAGCGATACAGTGATGAGAATTCCAAGGCACTCCTGACCAGCAGCGGATTCACTGAGGAAAGGGGTCAAGAGATGTTACAGCAGGAGATGAATGGTCAACTCTCTGATTGACAGACTGTATAAATTGTATTCACATCATATCATTTGTATATTGTTCTATTAATATCGTTGTATACGCACGTACACGCACACACTACACAAATACACACACACACATATCAAAAATCGATTCAATAATTGTCATCTGGCCCTGTTCCAATCAGAACGATTCTCAGAGGATTGCCTGATGTCGCTTGATTCAGAATCAGAGTATTTTTCGTGTTTTGGTCTTTTCACCTCATATAGGAGTTCCTCTTTTGGTCCGTTGGGTTCCTATTAGGCACCCAGTGCGTGTCTAGGTGCCGATTCTGAATTCCTCCCAGAGTTACTGTCGCATGGGATCCTCAACTGCATACCTTCGGATGGGTCTATGTTCTTCTTCGGATTCCTTTTCCAATCAAAGCCAAAATTGAGGGAGTGGATCCTCTGGTGGTGCCATGTGTCGGAGGAGTTTTTGAGCAAGGACACGTACTTTAATCTTCGTAATCCTTTGATTAAACCAAATATTCACCGTTCTGATTTAATTTCGCATAGCTGTTAGCTCGCGAGCTTGGATTATTCAAGTATCAAAAGTAATAGCAACAACATTAGACATGAGCAAATTAAATCTTCTAAATAAAAAAGAAGATTATTTATGAGCGATGACGTTATTATTATCTGAGAGGTTCAGAGATTAATTATTTCCAGATTTGTTGATCGAGACATTTAATGGCTTAGGAATGGGTCAGTATCAAAGTTCTCTAGTATTTCTTTTTTTGTACCAGAAAAATTTTCATCATAATTCAATTTACAGAATATACTTGCTTATTCATTAATTTACGAAAAGCGTTTTAAACTACCTGACTTAGTTTTGGCTTACTCACATTTTATTAGTTTTTTTTTTAAAAAATTAATTTTTGTAGTAATTGAATATTGTTCTTAAGACTTGCGCTACTATGTTTCACATAATGTTTTTTCTTCATGTTTAAATTATGATAAGAATGAATTATAATTTAGCTTTTTTAGGTATAAATTTATTTACAAAAATAACAAATAAAATTTTACTCGAGAAACAAAAATATTACTTTTCATTCAGTGAAACTTAACGGATAAATTGGATTTTTCGCATAAATTGCCAGTCACAATGAATATATGTAGCAAGACAGAAATGCATATTTTTGTACATTTTTATTTATAGGTACATTATTATGGTTCCATGTAACAGATCAAATACATTTCAAATCTATAAAATGAGAATATGGCCATTTCTGTCTCACTCTCATATTACTTTCAACAATTTTATTTGTTTTATTCTCCAATATGAGTATGCGTTCTATTTGAAATCCAATACTTTTTAAAGAAAATAATAATTATTGCCTGTTACTAAAATGATTTCTAGAAGTTCAGAAATTGTATGTATATGTATAATTATAATATTTTTCAATACATTTCTTTATTTTACAATTTTATAAATAGCTTATAATCTTCATGTTCTCATTAGGTTTATATGTAGATGTGCCTTAAATGTTTATAAAAGTATTACGTCAGTCAGTGATTATAAATTTTAGATAATTACGATAAATATTTCTTGGTGTTTTTATTAATTTTATTTGTCATTCATTTAAATTTAATATACGAGAGAAGCCAAAACATTACGACCTCCTTCATCATTTGACATTAAATGTCGTGAAATGCACGTGGTCCATAACAAGAACGATATGTAATATGTTAGCTAATGTGAAATATGAATCCTGTGATCACATGTATGTGTCTTTAAAAATATTTGATTAAAGTAAATTTGACAGAAGGCAGATAAATATGATCCGAAGATTCAAAATGAGCTTCTCTCTGATCATATGGCTTGTAAATTCGTAAATTCATAAATACCTTTGACAAGTGAACGAATGAAGGTGACATAAGCTGTTGTCCCTCCAGTTTGCTTACCTTTACCTAACTTTCAGATGGGTTGACTCAGTTAGGTGAAAGCAATCAGAAAGAGTTCTTTCTAGTTTAGAAGCAATGAACAAGCAGAATATCTTCCAATACTTACCCTCCAACCTCAGAAATATTATTTCCCTTGGCAGGCATTGTAATCATGGCATTTTTAACGTGCTCTAGCAGATATTAGTGAAAGACGAATCTTCAGTTAAATCAAGATTCGCACTCACTACCTGACACTAATGAGAGAGACATCACAACCAACAAAGCCACCAGAGTTTTACTAATCAAAGTATTAGATGATCATATATAATTAAAAAACAAAATATATCGAACTGTCCCACTTCGTAAATTAAAATAAGACAATGTGAAGCAACACTAACTCGTGGGTTTACAATCCTAGGGTTTTTTGAGCAAATTATAGTATTTGGTTTATCCCCTGATTATTGTCTAAGGCAATAGTTTCACTAAGAGTATTTGCTTCGGATATTCTGTAAGGTCAGTGTTCCATGGATGTTCAACATCTTGATTTCTGTTTCTCATGTCATTAATCATCTACATAGTACACATATACTTAAAACAATTCTGCAACCACTTGACATGTCGGACGGTTTGAGAATTTATTCATTCGGAGTTTTCCAGCTATTACAACCTGTCCATTGTTAAAGTCTTTTAGATCAACAACTTTCATCATCATTTATAATAATGATGTTTCATGTTCTCCTCTATAACCTATATAACATTTCCGGTGGATCATTTGTCTTCCCCATCATCGAAGGGAAGGGAATGCAATATCAAATACTTTTGGTGTTTATAATATCTTGCCTCTTAGATATTTACACATATGTCTGAAGAAATAGCCAATAAATTTGACTGTCAATACTTGCGCAATTTTCTTTCTTGTTTACCAAATGAGGAAAATAAACAAAATGAATTCATAAAAAATTGATAATATTTTTTAATGCATCTCCTATACATAAAATAGGCAAATATTACGAACAAATTTTTAAAAATTTCAATCTTATATAGCTTTTTTTATTCAAGTTTTACTTTAATCACTCGAATTTTAAGGATAATTTGTTAAGATTGAAAAACAAATGCAAGCTTTTTGACATATGAGCATTTTTCTTTGAAGAACATTAAGAAGTATGTATAAGAATTAGTGAATATATCTAAATCTACCAGTATATTAAAAAAAATATTACATTTTAACGTGTTATTTTCGTATCAATGACATTCCTATTTATTACACATTATAAATAAATATTCGATATCATTAACTATTCAGTTATTAAAAGAATATGTCTCGATATATTTCAGTAATATTGTTTAAACTGACTATTTCCTGTAATGTATGCATTATTCCTAAGCAAGTAACAACTTATTAATCTATTGTATTTAGAATATCCGTAGTAGAAAAGCAAATATTTCTTAAAATGATATAAATTAGATGTTTTAATTAACATTTCGATGCCATTATGATGCGTCCAGTCTTCATGGATATTAAATTTCTTCTAAAGATAAAGTATAGATTAAAACATAAAGTATATTATGTTTTGAACTAAAATATACTTTAAAACATAATGTTTCAATAAAGTAAGTTATACTTTAAAACATAAAGTATGTTTTAATTTACGTTTTTAAATATAATAAATTTCAAATTGCGTGATTTTTACCTACAAGGAAAAAACGTATCTTTTGGTTTAACAATTCGTTTTCAATAAATACGTTTTTCAATCATTATTATTAAATGAAAAGTTTCAAAAAATTGAGTTAATACAACGTATGTATAGAAGAATAAAATGTCATCAAATCAATGGTGTAATTTTTAAATAAATTATAATAAATAATTGTGTAAATCAATTCTGTAATATTTCCATATTATTGATTGTTGCACGCGATGAGTCCTTATTGTGTGTTTACGTATATCAAAAGGTTTACATTAATTGTAACACGAATCACATTTCTATTTAAAAAATAACATCCAATAGAACCATTTTATTAAGTGAAATCTCAATACCCTCTTTATCATATAAATAAATTTATTGATAACTATGTTAAATATGAAATGATCAACATAATAGAAAAGGAAATGGGTAAAAGTTATTCCCATGTATTGAATTGTATTTTGACATTTCCCTATATTTCTAAAACTCCAGACAATCAATAAAATGTTTGTTTCCTCTCAATACTAGTATAACAAAGAGAACTGATTTTAAATGCGTATATAAAGAATCAAGGATACATTTTAGTAAAGATTTGGTGACGTTTAATCAAAAAATGCTTTTACTCAATATTTTCGTATATTCGTTAGGAATGTTGGTGGTGGTGAATGGCTTCGGTATGCCTAAAGATGAATCCGCAGGAACTGAACATCTCTTTCCTTGTTTCCTCTACATTGGCTGTAATCCGGAAATAGGTAAGTTCTTCTACGTTTTTTGTTAATTGTTTAAATTTTAAAGAAGACACCCGTTGAAAAGTAATTCGCTCATATTACATTTCAAAGTTGAAAAATGCATTAAAATTCAATTATTTAAGTATTTTTAAGTTAATAAAAACTAATATATTAATGACATAAATTTTTAAATATTAAAATTGTGATTTTTATTAACATTTGCATTGAACTTCATTGCTGACTCACACAGATATTGAAAAGTAAAAAATAAGCAAACTTCTAATAACATTATAAAATTCCCGTTAACAAAAAATAATTTTCTTAAAACATTATTATTGTATTGTTTACAAAATATTTATATTTTTTTTAATATGATTTCCAGAATATTTCATGTTTAAATTGTATACAAATATTCCCCTATATAGCCTAAAAGTATACAAATTCTGTATTGTTACTGCATTTTAAGTGGAAATGTGTATTTCAATTTTTATACTTCCCGTAGGAAAAAATCTAGATTTTAATCGAATTTTATATAAAAAGAAAAATATTTATGTATTGAATAAAATTATGTGTAAAAGTAAAATTTGTTTCACTATTAATATGAAATTTAACAGAAAGCATGGAAATGTGACTTATTAGAAAATGTTCAAAAATATTTTATATTTACTTCATTCAACAGGCAGAGTACTAAAGATGAATAACATCTGAAAAAGTAAGTAAATAGGGTTAAAGAAGACATTTGACTGTCATGAAAATCATTTCATAACATTCTGGGATTTTCAGCACATTCTATGATGAATAGTTTAATGACATACTATGATGAAAGTTTATCAATCATTCTCATAATTAAAAACAATTTTTTCTATAGTTTTTTTTTAAATCTATATATATTTACTTCTTGTGGAATTTCTAATAACAAAATTTCCCTAAAAATAATTTGAAAAAATAAGCACAATTCTAAGTGCTTGTGTAAGTATGATGTGTTCAGTTTATGATTTTTCTGTTTCGTGAATTCAGTTTATGATTTCCTGTTTCGTGAATTCAGTTCTTGATTTATTTCTGAGTAATTTTGTTGGAACTTCCAGTAGTATGAGGTTGGCTTCAACAATTAGATGTTGCAATTTTGCTTATTGAAGCTTTTTCGTAAAAAAATCTATTTTGGTAATATATCTTAGGCATGGTTATTTCTTTTACTTTTATAGAAATCTCAGATCATTTTCCCCCTCATTAATGTTTCTAAAATAAAATCTGAATGTTGGTGTAGATGAATGATTATTACATAACTTAAAAGTTGTGTATAGTATAAAATATTCTAGTAAAATGCTAATATATAAACAGCAAGTATCATCCATTGAGATTTCAATTGAATGTGAATGAATAAATATTATCTTTCTCTTTATAGAATGTAATGAAGTCAAAGATATCTGCTGTTACTGGGTGCGACATTTTGCTGTCACAATTTACCTTTGCGTTCTAAAAAACATTTTACTTTCAAATTAATCATGTTGTTTGCAAATTACTAGAATGTTTTTGTGTTAAATGCTTTAGGGATTTATTCTTATTTTTATTTACATTCATAAAAGTTATACTTTGACATTAAGTGACAGTTAAGGCTTACGTTATTTTTTTATGTAAAATAGAATTTTTAAATTCATCACATATAGCAGAGATTGTGTTGCCATGTTCCGTCAGTTACGACCGGTAACGCTGCATTCAGTTTCTAATATTATAGATTAGTTGAACCAAATACCTTTATAGTTTTTAATAATTAGAAAGTGTAAAAAGATTAAAACGCTTTAAAGATTTCTACAATTTATGATAATCATTTATGTTACTTATATAAAGATTATTTAAAATATTATCAGTCACACAAAAATATATTCTAGAGTAGTTCCATGAAATAAAAAAGGATTTTAAGTTCTTTAATATATATTTAAAATAAAAGTAGTTCATTTTTTGCAGAATACAATTATATCTTCTTTCACAATATCAAATTTTGAAGGAAGCATTGGGTTCATAAGATTAACTGGCAATTCAAGTGCAGGGATTATTGCGCTGTCTACGCAGAGTAAGCAAGAAATACAAACATGTCAGATTATCCTGAAATGTGAAAGGAATTACAAAATTTATTCTGTAATACTCAGATTCGAATTAATTTACACTGAACATCATTGATTCATTAAATATAAGATTTTCAGTAAAGATAAATGAATATATATGTTATTTACACACACACATTTTTTTAATTCTGGTAAAGATTATATTTAAACTAATGAATTTAGTAATGTTCTATTTAAAATACAAATAAAACAATAACTAATACTTTTAAAAGTTTGTTTATATTTAATTTCATAAACCCTATTGTTTTTTTAAATTTTGATTATATAAGTTTTATTACCACTTCAGGGTTTCAGATAAAAAATGGTAGATTTAAAAAGTTCCTGTAACTTAATTATTATCTTACATAGAGTAAAACAAAAAACTGTTTTGGAAACTGGAAAGTTCTGATTACGAGAAAAATGTAACTAATTAAAAATCGACATATGACAGGAATCAAACTCTTCAAAGTAGGCTGATATGTCAAGCATTTTCAAAAGCACATCAACTATTGAAAATGAAGAAATATAGAAATGGAATGTTTCCAATCTCCATAATTATTTGGATATTAAGCAAGCAAATATTAACCCTAAACACTGAGACTTTTGCAGTGTTGCATAAAAGTCGATTAGACTGATGCAAGAAAACTATTCAAATATTACACACTTAATAAAGGTATCCTAAAATATATTGTTAAGGTATTTAAGTTAATATATTTATTCTCGAAGGAATTTAAAAGTGCTTACATTTGTATGATTTATTCATATAACTTCTACAAAAATTGTTTCAATGAAAAGAAACTGGGATTTGAATAGAAAATTTGTAAATATATCGTAAATGTTTCTGTAAGACAGAAAACATGAAATATTTAAATTTTATGTATTCACTGAATAATTTACGCTAAATATGTTTAATTGATATATAAATTACTAACCATTCTCTCTAGCATTTGGATTTAGATGTTAGATATATACATTGAAACGTAACACATTGTAAACTCACACTAAAGTGTTGAAATGGATGTGCAAAAATAATAATTATTATTTACCAGTTTTAAATTATAAAATATTTAATAAATACATTTTGTTTGGATCTTATGAAACGTATGTAAAAACCTAAATCATTGAAAGAACGTCAATGTTTCTTACGCGAAGTTGAGGTACGTTACTCATAACAAAACATGGCACCGTTAATGAAGATTTGATAAGAAACAGTTGATATTGTCTTTATAGTAATCAGTAAAACATTTTAAAATTAACGATTGTGAGTATAAAAGTGGAAATTACATACATTGTATGTATCTTAGTTTTCTGGAATTAATAACAAATGAATTATTTAATTCGACTTGCTTGTGTTCAATAATTGTCTTCACGGGTAAAGAGAAAATATGGTGTTTTGTTACTATTTAACTACTTGTAATTGGCAACAATTTGCAACCTAACTACATTTGATTGTTAAGTGTTATTAAATAGACATTCCAGAAAAATCGATTAAATTATTAAATAAGTTAAAAGCATTTCTATTGATATTCCTGATTCTTGGATCAGATTATTATATTTAAATTTATAAATTAAAATTGGTTTTAAAATTAAATATAAAACAATAAATGTGAACTAAATAAAATTAGATGCAATCCTTAATTAATTATTATTGTATTTGTTAGATCCTATGCTCCTTGCTAAAAAGTCTGATTGTTTGGCAGTCGTGAAGAAGGATGAGGTAAGGATGTTTAAATCCTATCAAAATAATATATATATATGTGTGTGTGTGTTGCAGTGAACGACCGAAATCTGATTAATGTTGAACATGTCAGAGACTTATATTTTTCTTCACGGTATTTCAATTCTGATAAAACGCCACAATGTATTTTTTTTTAACGTCATAAGGTCAAATGAATTTTTTGGCTATTCTTTCTTCTCTTTTCGGGTTCTACCAGAGCATATCTTTGACTATCGATATTCACCTTCGAGAATTCAAATGTAATTTCACCCACGTATTTGATATATGTTGACATTTACCGGTAAATGACGACATTCTCAAATTTCGGTCTTTCATGGTAACACACACATATATATTTATATCTATCTATCTATCTATCTATCTATCTATCTATATATATATATATATATATATATATATATATATATACTAGTGGCATTTATTAACTAAACTTCCAAAACGTGTGAAAAATGTTATAAATATAAAATTACGTGAAAAAAAAAAAAAAGAAACTGGAATATGTTACTGAGAAATGCGTAATCCTGCAGCGTTTTGTATGATGCAGAGTGAAAAATGACATCTGAAGCTTTACAAAAAGAGATATTGTATTATGTATTTTTCAATCGAAAACCACTTTGCAAAGTTAGAACTTAGAATATCATATAATCATATTAAGCTCTGAAGAAATGGATGGAATGGTTATCAGAAGATTCTAATTTCATAAGAGGCTATCTCATGGTCTATCAGCGGTATATGTATGATTCCTTATTTCAAATGGACAATCAATTCATGTGAAGACTGATCAATGGATCTTACTTAATAACACGGTTGTTCCTTATAACCACCCATGATTAATATCCAAAAATATAAACATATTATCGATGATATTCTTCCAAAAGCAAGCAATCACATCAATGACAATTAGGACGAAGTTGGCTATCTTACAGTGCATCCAACATTGACTGCTACTACGTGATGCTATTTAGAGAAATATAGAATGCCCGTTTCGTGGTCATTAAGTCGGCGTTTCCCTTAACAAATTAACATAGCTATTGAAGGTACTTTTTTCTCGACAAATGTAAAATACAGAAGTAGTTTATTTTTCCTAAGGAATCCGGGATTAGCATGCGGCAGACAAGGGTCTGAAAATATAAGTTCTTCCTCTGTCTGATTTGAGATTGTTACAAAATATTTGCATCTCCTTTGGTGTATAATCACCCTGTATGTATGTATAGCTATCTATCAATATATATATATATATATACAAAGTGGTTATAAAAATTATCGCGATATTTGGGCCCTTAACTATCATCACAGAAACGGAATGAAATTCTGGCATAAGGTATCTTGAAGATGCGCTCAAGATTGATTTGGAATACAAGTGTGACTCAAACAATTACGTTTACAATGAAAAAAGTTTGAAGATCGCAAATGGCAATACCCAGTTTTTTGTATTGGAATGTGATCTCCATTCTAAAAAACACAAAATAGAGATGGAATGGCACCTGTACCCCAAAAACCACCTGAGCTAGGCAAAAAAAAAAAAATGTAAAAGGTTTTTGCCGTGCCCCAGATCGTTGATGTTCTTTTCACTTACGTCACAAATTACTCTGTTCCTTTGGGCTGAGATCCCTACTAGACTAGTACTTCAAAAACGAGAAGAAGAAACCAATAAACACAAATTTCGGGTTCTACGTAAGATGTAGTTATAACTGACGACTTCATGCTACGTGAAAGAAAATGCACTACAAAATACGTGCCGCGTATGCTGATATTCAAATCAAAGAAAGAATATAGGGAAATCGTGAGTATTGATTGCGGGAATGAACAAAATTTTATAGAGACGTTGCGTGTTTCCCGCAGAAATCATGGATTATGCGATACTTCTGCACTGTCAAAGCTGTAAATAACTTGATGCATAAATTGCAGAAATTGATTGCAGATATCATCGTCTTCGGTCTAGACAACCTTCCGACTCTGTGAAAGCTGTTTCAGAGGTTCATCACACGATAAGCACAGCTTGTCAATCAAGTGCAAGCAGTATTTTCCGTATTCTGAATCTACTCAACTGTATTGTCGGCAAGATTCTGTGCTCTGTTCATATTTCCATATCAATTCCAGTGTGTCCAGATTTCGGAAGTGAAGGACTATCAATAACAATTGAATTTTGCAAAACAATTACTAGTCCAGTACGATGGAGATAGCTGCTAGCCTTTACATATTCTGCGAAAACATGAGGCACATTTCCCATTAACTGGTAATGTGAATTAAAAAAATTGTGTGCACTAGGCAGAGAATAATTCACATGATAAGCTTGCGCATCCATTACAAGAGAAAAAGTGGCTATGTGGAGTGATATAACGAGCTCGTTCATCCACAGCACTTCTTTTTGAAGAGGTTACTACACGTTTACAATATTGCAAACGTGTAGAGTAACGAGTGTTTGCTATTTATACATGTCACCTCGTTACATGATTTCCACAATGCAATGGCAAAATATTCAATCTAAAGTTGTGTGGATGTTCTTTACATGTAGGTTTCTGTCAAACGTGTTTTATGTCAACAATTTGATGACCTAGTTTTCTATTGTCATTTCAATTTCGTATGGTCACCAAAATCTCCTGATCTGAAATTAATGAATTTTTGTTTGTGCGGATATCTGAAAGCCAAAGTGTATCAATTGAGTATCAGTGTTGAAGTATACCATAAAAATTGCCATTCAAGATATTTCTATTGTCATGATAAGGGGCTTCATGCTAGGTGAAAGAAAAGGCACTGCAAAATACTGTGTCGCGTATATTGCCATTAAAAGCAAGCAAAGAACGTCGGGAGATCGTGAACATTTATTACAGGTATGAACAAAATTTCACACAGACGTTGAGTGTTTCCCTCAGAAAAGATGGATTAGACGAGTCCTGTTCACGGTCAAAACTGTAAATAACTTGATTTATAAATTTGCAGGAACTGATTGCAAATGTGATCATCTTCGTTCTGGACAACCTTCGGCCCCTGTGAAACCTGTTTCAGAGGTTCATCAGACTACAAGCACAGCTTGTCCAGCTAGTGCACGCAGTCAGAAAGATTCTGGGCTCTGTTCATGCTACCATATCATGCTTCCATATCGATTCCAGTGTGTCCAGATTTCAAAAGTGGAAGACTATCAAATAACGACTAGATTTTGCGAATCAATTCCTTGTCCGGTATGATGGAAATAGTTGCAGGTATTTACATATTCTGTGGAAACATCAGGCACATTTCTTGTTAATTGGAAACGTGAATTTGAAAAAAATGTGTGTATTTACTTTTTTGAAAAGATTACTGTAGGTGATTTTTAAACGTGTAGAATAACGACTGTTTGCTATCTATACATGTCAGCTCGTTACATGATTTCCACATTGCAGTGGCGAAATATTATATCTAAGGTTGTGTGGATGTCCTTTACATGTAGGTTTGTGTCAAACGTGTCTTAAGACAACAATTTGATGACAGAGTTATCTCCTGTCATTTCACTTTCGTATGGTCACCAAAATCTCATGATCTGCCACCAATGGATTTTTGGTGGGGGGATATTTGAAAGCAAAGTGCATCAATTGAGTATCAGTGAGTGCATCAGAATGTAAATATGAAATAAAAACTGCGATTCAAGAGATTTCTATTGTCATGATACGAACTGCAGTGCTATCCACCCTCTGTCATATAAAATGTCTATATCGTGAGCGAAACCCAATAAAACGCTTTATTTTATGCTATTTCTCTGTCTTTATTGATTGTCCCCATTCATAACCAATCTACCACCGATGATTTGTTTGCAACAGTTGACGTTCGTACGCTATTAAGAGTTTTTCACACTGGAAATCACTTTCTAGTACAAAACACTTGGAGTTGGCGTTTGACAATTTCGAAATTTTCTCAAGTAACCGTAACTGTTTCAGTGATATTGTTTCATCCATATCATTCTTGAGCGCATACCTCAAAATACCTTATGACAAAATTTTATTCACTTTTTGTGAAAGGTATGATAGTTTAGGGTCCATATGTTGGAATAGTTTCTTAATAATCACCCTGTATATATATATATATATATATATATATAGGATGATTATTAAGACACACACACACACACACACACACACACACACACACACACATATATATATATATATATATATATATATATATATATATATATATATATATATATATATATATATATATATATATATATATATATATATATATATATATATATATATATATATATATATATATATTAATCCATTTTATTGAAACGTGGGATAAGAAAGTCAATGCCTTAAGAATGCAAGATTAATGTTTTACGAGATTATATTTTGTACGAATAATTGTTCTTATTTGTTTTATTAACATGTCTAAAATCTTCTAGTATGCTTTTTTGTTCACAAAATACCTTATATTGATTATGTAGTTTCTTAGATTTCCTAAATTAGATAAGATAGATTGCCATTTAACCATTTTCTACACATTTTCTAAGGTTAATTTTTCCATACATTGCCCTTGGCAATGAAGTTGTTCGAATACTAATGTAAAACAAATGTAAGCACTTATCGGACATGAATCTTTGAATTATAGTCCATTAAGTTTCCATTACCTTCAAAATAAAAATGCAATATTTTGGGGGTGCACAAGTTTCATCTAGATATCTCAGCATCTAGTTTCTGTTTGTTTACTCTCGAAAATTTTAGAGTCCCACTTCCGTGGCAGCTGAACATGATCACCAGATCATTTTACTAATGATATCTCCACCAGACGTTTTGCCATATAAGTTAAGAAAGATACATTCATTGATGCATGGGAATTTTGTCATGTGTGACGTCTTGTTAAACATGGCATGGTGTGAATAATGTAACGAATATTTCAATTTCAAATCCTCAGAGGCATTATTGTTTTCATAGTTTTAGCTGAAATCTGTTGTGAAGACTCTAAGTTGACGATTTTTTTAAATTGAAGCACAAAAGGGTTCCCTTTTCTCATATACCTTTCGTGTAAGGTAACATCCATCTTTAGTTTGGGTAACTTCGCTCAAACACAATTATATTGCTTTAAATTAGTACCACGTGTTTTCATTCTAATTTATGAAAGTCTTTGATGTGGCTGTTTTTACAACCTAGAGAGATAGGCTCTCTTAGAATTTGAAGCTTCAGCTGAACGGACACTATGATAAATTTTTTATTATTAAATAGTTAAAGATTTGTAGTTTTCTCATTTTACTTCATTTTTCTTGACATACACTCTTACACTGGAATTAGCATTCTAACCTATAGTGCCCATATCAGTTTTCCTGACAGAAGGCATGGTGCTGTCAAACATTTTTTGGTTAAGTGATAAGCCTAACGCAAAAACCCTAAATGTTTAGTTCCTAAGCATGCTTAGTACTCAGTTTATAGACCCACTAAAGAGATTACAGGTTGATTCGAAATTGGCCAATAAATGTATATAAATAAACTTACCGACATTAAAATTGCAATACAAAGAAGAAGTTAATAGAAAGTGACTCAACAACAAGCAACAGATTGCAAACAGATTGAGACAGTAATGAAGAATAAGAGATCTGTATTTTGAGAAATTATGCGACCAATACAGAGCGAGACTAGGGTTGGGTCAGTAGGATGTAGGACCTGTGTAGAGAGTGACATACGAAGCAGCACGTCAATAAAACAACTAGATACAGATTAAAGGAGAGTATGGACAGCAACTTGGGGAATGATACTCAACTCCCTGTCAGCCATTTGCCAAAGTGCGTCTTTGTTAGAAGGCAGTGGTAAGGTCTTAAATTGTGTCAAATAATATCCCAAACGTGTTCGACAGGTGAGACATTTGTGAATCCCGTTGGCAACTGAAGCACGTAGACACTTTGCAGGGCATGTTTTCTACTCAAGCAATGGGTTCTTGGGTGTTATCCTGCTAATAAAGCCCTTTAACACCCTCTTAAGGGAGTGCCACCGGCCATAGCACATCATCCACGTAACGTAGGGCAATCATAATATGGTGAAGCATAATTTTCTGGGCACTCCATCTTGATTTTGTATTTTCAATATTGATCAGTGTATTTTAAATATCAATTTAAAATAATGCAGTATAAATTGTTGTATGGCTTATATATTCCTTTTATCTTTTATATTAAATTTCTGTTGGATGATGTATCTAACTGATTGAAATATGCTTTTACTCATTCATGATATATCTTATGTGAATGCTCTTAATTTATATATTACATTTTTGCATCATTAAAGGATCCCCAAATTCTCGTGAACAAATTACGTGACAATGGATATAATAATTTTGGCACTTATGATATAGATGAATTGTATGCAATTTATTGTGCACTGGATGATGATTTGCAGGTAATATTAATTAATATACTAATTCTGATGTCTATATGTTTCTACTTTTTTAAAATTTTCAAGTATAATTCTTCCTTTTTATTTTATACATTTAAAACTTTTATTAACTATTTCTGATATTGAAATAATGGTTATTTACTTTATGCTTAATTTAAAATTATTGTTGATATATGAATATCATGAAAATATATGCAACAATATATATATACATATATACACACACACACACACACACTCATGCCCACAAATTAAGGGTATTGCAAGTTCAGACAAAGAAAGAGAAAAAAAGCAAAACAAATGTGACTTATTTTATAAAGTATATTTATGAAACAAAAGGTTAAGGCTAAAAAAGATGATATTTGTTTGGCATTATTAATAAAAATTGCGATATTAACTCCCTCGAGCAAATTTCAAAAATAACCTATTTATAAAAACCAAAATAACATGGTTGGTATGATGGGTAATACATAGTATGCTCCCCAAACAATGCTATACTGGCAATACAAAGCCTTGGCATGATGATTACCAAATTATCGATCTGATCTTGGGGAATATTACACCACTCATCAAGCAATGCTCTCCGATGTTCAAGTAGACATGTGGGAGGGTGTTGACGAGCTGCAATTCATTGGCTAAGCATGCCCCACACATTCTCTATTGGACTCAAATCCGGTAAATATGCTTGCCAGTCAATACGGGTGATATCCTCCGATTGAAGAAATTCGTCTACAATATTTGAGCCGTAAGGACATCATTCATAAACAAAAATTCTGCACCCATGATCACTCGAAATAAACGTACATGTTGTTCCAGAATGATATCCCGATGGATGTGCCTATTCATGGTTACATTCTGAACATGCAAGTTAGTTCTGTAACCCAGTATAATTCTTTCCCAAGCGAGCAATCCTGTACCACTATAACGGTGTCTTTCAATTCTGTTCTCATGGTGGTAAAGGGAACCTGCCCTTCTCTTTATGAAAATCCGGTGAGAATGAGACTAAAAGCTTGACTCGTCGGAAAACATCACGCAAGAAAACTGGCCAGTTCATACGAGTGATATCCTCCGATTTAAGACATTCGTGTACAATATTTTCACCGTGAGGACGTCATCCATTGCGGTGTACACCGTGTATGCTCTCCAGTCCAGGCTAACCGCATGCGACAGTGAGTTGTGGTAAGTGGAACACATCTGACAGGCCTACGAGCTTATAGACCAATGTGCCCAAAAGTCAATACACGGTCTGCCTTGAAACTATCGTATCGGTAACTGAAGAGAGCTGACGAGACAGGTCTGATACTGTGCTCCGTCTGTTTATTTTGGTTGTAACTGTCAAATACTGGTCCTCCTTCTGCGTTGTAATTCAGGGGCGACCTGTGCTGTTACATCTATTCACATTGTCCTCCTCTTGGAACTGTTGACAAAGCCTGGAGATGACACTATGGGTTATTCCAATTTCCTCGGATACTTCCTGATGGGTATATCCACATACCAGACGGCCGATAATTCTACCATGTAAAATATCCTACAGTTGCTTCCTTTGTACTATAACTATGAGTTTATTACACTGAAAGTCTTTTAAAGTGCTTATAAGCAATTTTAACTCTTATCCACCATTTCTTATACACCCCTCTCTTACACTGTCGTCATTGTTAACGTACTATTGGCGCCATGTGGTGGTTTCTTGTAATTTGCATATTATTCTTCAAGATGAGTATGATATTTCTACATGAGAATATTTATTTTGGCGTTAATTTGTGTGTGATTCTGAATTATCATTAATTATTAAACATGCGTGTGTATATATATATATATATCAGAATGCAATGTCTACGTTGATAATATAGGTCTTTAAGTCAAATACTCTCCAAACACTTAACATCTATCATGTTATATTCGTGTACAGATATGGAAAATTTATTCAAGATTCGCAGATATGAGAATTTATTTAATTCTGAATAGATAACAATTCTTGCTTTCCATTATAGATGCTTTGTAATATTCTGAAACAATTTAATTACGTCTCATATCTTCATAAATTTACAGTCAATATATATAAATATTTGTTTGATTTGCAATCAGATGTTAGGATAACAAAATGTTAAGTTTTCTTAATGTTTTGAAGAAGATAACTTAAACCTTAGAGCTTTCAGGTTAATAACGCTTATATTGCTCTATTTCTGATCACACAATATTTGTTTTCAAAATGTAAGGTGTTCGGTAAAAATGTTCAGCTCAGGTTACAATGTAAATTTATTCATCTGCACAAATATTCTTGTAAAATGGGAAGCATTAAAGATATTTATCTATCATCCACTGTCAACGTCAGATCGAGAAAGAGAATAAGCCAACAACAACAACATGTCTCAGCCAATTGAATCGAAGTGAAAGTTAATATCAAGTAGTATGTATGATGTGTAAAAAATTTACTAATTGTAATATATGAAAAATGATAACAGCACCTATTATTTTACTAATATCTCTAGTAACTAAAAAACGCATTATTTTCACTAGTCACTTTCATTTGATTTTAACAACCATAGCTAAATGTACTTCTTCTCAGATTTCCTTTTTATTTCTGCAATCATTAAATAGCAGAATGTTAATCTCCGAAAAATTTTACATAAATTATGCTTCAGCTTTTGGTTTAATTGTATCCCCCATATCGCCATCATCAGAATCAGTTATAATTATGTAGAAAATTATGTGAAAACATTATTTTGTAAAATAATTGCAAGTACAAATTTTAAACTCATATTTTCTACACAAACTTAACTGCAATTCATATAGTATAATTTTATTTATAAATAGTATTAAGGTATACTGCTTCCTCATGCAAATTCATATAATTAAATATTATTTAAGAATTTGAAATCACGTAAATGTGATTGGCTGTTATGTAATATATTTACATACCTCCGTCTAGCATTCAATGACTGGCATTTTTTTCAATTGAATTTGACATTAAAGAATTAAAATGTTTCATTTAGATTTAAAATCACATACAAAGAAACAAAAGACAATTTTAAGATTTAACTATACAAAATTTAAGAATTATTGTCTTACTTTAAAATTGAAAAGAATTCTTGTGTGAAAAGTTTATTAAGAGAGGAACTTATTTCACTGCATGATAAAAGGCAATGCTGCATATTTTCTACTACATTTCCATCGGAAGCATATTGGGCGAAAACTGAACCAGTAAGTGTATAGGAATGAAATTTTGGAGATTTTCTTCTTTAGGTCTTCTATTAATTCACATTTTTCTATTGCAACTCAGTAATTGTAAGATCAGTTTACAAGGAAAATTATTGATTATCTTGATGCTGCGATGATAAATATTGATACCTTCAAATTTTTACTTAAAAATATTTTTAATTTATGAATACTTTATAAATGATAAAGTGCTGGTAAGTATTGTAAATTAAAATATAAGCATTTTGGACAGCAGACAGAAGAAAATATCAAAGAATATTTGAAGGTAATGACAAGATATGACAAATATTTTAAATGAAGATGTTGATTGAACAGGTAAATGAATGAAGCTTTATGTATGGAATTGATTTGTTTCTTATCTTATTTTACACAAATGCCACGTACAGCAATTATTTCTTATGTCATTAGTATACAATGACTCGATAGTACAATTAAAACCATATAATTCAGTGCACACACAAAATATTCAGTTGTCATTGGCTTACCAGAATCACGAGGAGTACACTCAGAGATTAACCAGCAATATCAATAAGGAATAGGTTACGCATCAAGCAGTCATGTTCAGTCAAATGTCTAAGACTTTTCGCAGTCACCTCTCTTTGAGATTTAAGAACACAGCATTGGCTATTACCAAGAACTAGTCTGCTGTTGTAATTTATAAGATTATATCTTCCGTCGTAAAAAATTGTTTGATAGACATATTAAAAGTTCTAGGGAGTGAAATATCAACTATTTTGTAGGTTTTTTGGTCATCTAGGCTGGTTTCTTGGCAAGAATTTTGCCAGTTCATTTTTTTTGTAATTTAATAATTTCCTTAATCCGAATCTAATTAATTTAATTTACTCTAATGCTTATTCTGACGATGTATTTTCTAAAATTTCCTCAAGTTTTAAGATTTGTTTTAATGACCAAACACAACCTTGCTATACTATTTATGATATTATATGGATAAATATTGTATGTACCTTTCTAAGGACTCAATGTCATCAAATATATATATATATATATATATATATATATATATATATATATATATATATATATATATATATATATATATATATATATATATATTAGCATTTGGCTCATGAGAAAGTCAAAAAGAGAAAATTGCAGCATATAAAAATAAATTATTTTACATAACAAAGATTAGGTTTATTGGGAATACTATCTGAAAAGATTTGGAAAATTGATTTAAGTAAGTTAGAGTTTTCTTAGAATGAATATTTATTTTTATAATAAACAGATTAAGAAACTGAAATTAGTTACAAAAGAAAATTTTGAATTTTCTAGAAAAAAAAATGAATGAAAAAAGGTTAAAAGTTTGTTTTTATTGTTTGAAATTATTGGAGTCATTTGTAAAAAAAAGATTAAGTTTATAATGTATAATATAAAACAGTTAGAAAATATTTTTAGTAAGTAAATTTTAACATGTACATAAATTTTTTGTTTTTTTCCTAATTTTTTCATCCTAATTTTCAGGAAACTCTATTTCATGAAGGCGCAAGCACATTTTTAGATTATTATGCGGTAAGAATATATTATTGATTTAATAAAATAATTTATATAAACTATAATAGCATAATGAGTGTATTAAAGATATGTTTTACATTTGCGTAAAACTTCTATATCAATATATTTGTTGTTATGCAATACCTTTAATATTAAAGAATGATAAACATATGAGATAAAGATGAGCATTGGCAATGAAACAAAGTGCCAATTTCCAACATATCATGAACTACTATATTTTACTTAAAACAAAGTTTGAAATTCCCTGTTAGTGGTGATTGTTGAAGGCATTAGTTTGAAATTAAATTTGAATTTAATTTAAAATAAATTTATTTAAAAAAAATTGTTTGTATTGGTTTATAAAACTGCAACCGCTCGTAAATAGTCTTTCTATGAGAAGTACAATTTCAATTTCTAAGATGTATTTTGCTTATCATTTGCTTTTCCAGCTATAAAATTCTTTTTGTTGTATATTTTGTCAGCAGATTTGATAATTGTGTTTTATGTCTATAAAATAAGCTAGAAATTTCTGTTTGCAGGGATCACTTAAATTATTTGATAAACCGTATTAACACATATTTGAAAACCAAAATTTATATTGATGTTTTGTTTAAGAAGTGATTTTGAAATCCCCATAAAATGACTTAGCATGTTTTCAAAAATTGTGATTGCTCCATTTAATGTGACTAAATTAAGTATTATGGTAGAAAAAAAACCAGAAAGTCTTGCATCTAAATTTACTTTCCATGAAGAGGAACAGCTCTATGTTTTCTCTTAAATCGTTTCCATACTGTCAAGTTTTGATATTATAGCTTGAGAAATGTTAATTGCTATCATGTTTATTTTTGTTGTGTGAGAAAATGTATATTTTTATAAACATTCAAAATGGAATTTCCTATAAAAATGTAATATAAGGACATACACACTTTACCTTACATTCCCCATAGATATAGCTTTGGTTTTGTAGAATAATAGTGTTTTGTTCCGAATTGATAATTTGTTTATATGGATTGCTCTTTATCAATTATATATTGCAAAAAAATTATTTTTATTCTAGTTCGAAATGTAAAGAAAACTAAAAAACTTTACGCGTTTTGTTATCATCTCTTATTATTCTTATTGTCTGTATAAAGTAATTTAAAAGAATGTGATTGATTCAAAAATTTTATATAATGTTTTGTGCATTTATTTCCGGATGTATAACCCCAGTTTATAAATTCTTTGCTTCATCTTAAACAAGGCAAAAATACATCTAGTTAAAGATATTCTTTTAACAAGTTCTTTATGTTATAAAATACCCATTTTTAAAAGAAATTTAATATTTAATAATTAATTAGAATTTAATATTTAATAAGAAATTTAATAAATAATAATTTATTGAAGTAGTTTTATTTTCTTGAAATAAATTCTTGAATAATTTAACTAGAAGCCCTAAATATCAAACTATATTTAATTTCAAATTGTGAAAATTTATTGAAAACGGACAAAAGTTGAAATACATTGGAAGCGGCCAATGAACTAGAAGCTATTAAGTTTTAAATTTAAATAATTTAAATGTTCTCTCTCTCTCTCTCTCTCTATATATATATATATATATATATATATATATATATGTGTGTGTGTGTGTGTGTGTGTATTTATATATACTGCAAGATAAAGAAGGAATCGCCAAAAATAATGTAAATTTCAGAGTAGACGCACCTAACCGAATTTCGCAATAAGATATAAGGTAAAAGACTAGCAGATTGGGTAATATTAGCACCATTATTGCTGTACTGGGAAAAATAATAAAGAAAGCTTTTTCTTGTAGCAAAGGACTCCCCTAATAGCAGGGAATGTCAGGTCATTGTCAACGGAATCATTTCCAACAGACAGACGAGTTTGCGAGGAGCATAGTGAGAGCACTGAGAAAGGCAGGTTGGACATTTTGACAAATCACTGTTGACAGACAACTGGACGCGTTCTCACTGCAATGGGCTGTGGCGAAGATGGGTAGAACAATGTACTGGATAATGTTTATAGAAGGTGCTGGTAGAGCCATAGTGACGTCAGAACGCGTGGATTGACGTGTCTGTTTGGACTAGTTGTGACCTAGCAAAGCCCATTTACAATAATTATTCAGCATATGAAAAACGTTCTGGAGGTTCTCATATCGAACAAAGCCATTTGCTTGCTAATAGCCTGTTTTCATGGCATTTGTTAAATAGACTATCATTGACTCCACAGCATAGATGGATAAGAAGTTAGACTTGGGCATTTTAGTCATTGGCCCATATATGAGGCTATCAGGCCATAGATGTATATTATATGTAGTGTTAGAGGATACTTAACCTGTATATAAATTATAGCGGTCTATTATTTCAACCAATCAAATCAAAATTTCAGGCATATTTATTCAAAAGATTATGCGTCAGAGACATTGGAGATTTTGTACAATTCAGAACTCACGATTTGATTCTGTTAAACGGAAAGAATGAGAAAAATTTGAAGTAGAAGTATTTACGTTTCACTTGTCAGGTCGATCATTAAATCGAAAGCCTCAAACAATGTTGTAAGGATTAGCGTATGATAAAGATTGTTCCAATATCGACATGGCTCTGAAAGTAATATAATGATGACATTCCATAACAATGTTTAATATGTATTATGTAGAGTTAGACAGCTGATAGTACCAACTATGGTATAGAATTACTTGCTTAACTAAGATTCAAATTCATAATACAGAATGTGGAAAGAAACATTAAGTGAACTGGAAGAGACAGTGAAAAATACATAAATACAGCAAAATATTGAATTAAATATACTCTCAAAGTCTGTTCCATAAGTAATCGATTGGTGAATCATTATATTTATAATATTTTATGCTTAAAAAGTTATTTATTTAATATATGTATTTTTTTTTGCATAAGAGAGAAACAGATAAAAATATATGTTAAAAATATAAATGATACATAATCAATAAAAATAATTTTGAATAAATGCAATAACGGTATTCTATGTTTATGTACTGATATTATTTTAAAAAATGTCGATTTTAAATTTCTCATACCTTTTTGATAATTAATATTCCTTTAAAATGCTTTAAAATATTATTATTTTTATCTTAAAAATTTATTTTCGATTAAATGTGTTGAAACATACAATTTTCTTTTGTAAATATAGATATTCAATCATTGTTTCATTAAAGGGAAAATATCTGGTACATAAGAAATCATTTGTGGGAATCATTTGTGTGAATGATTCCCACAAATGATTTCTTATGTACCAGATATTTTCCCATTTGTGGAAAGAAATGCTTACAAACATTATAGCAAAAGCGAATTCGATCTTCGATGTTATTTATAAATAATTTGAAATCAGTTAAAATGACATATTTTTGCAATAATTTCTAAGAAATGACCATTAGTAATTTATTAATCGAAAAATTAATTAATGCATGAAGATATGGCATTTAAGTCTTTTATATTTTATTATTAGATCTAATGATTATAAAGAGATTTTATAATTTTAAAATTTTTTTTCATATACGTAGCCATTATCAGAATGTGTACACGTCAGGTTACACGTTTTTAATACTTAAGATAATGGAATACAAGCCATCCAACTTGTCTAGTGGTCAGCGCGCCTGACTGCGGATAAGGATGTCCCCAGTTAGGGCATGGATGTACTTTCTCTCTCTACCAATTCTGTCTTTGTCCTTTTCTTGTATGATAGAAGTGTGAATGGTTGTTTACCTTATAAACGGATACCTATGGCATGTGTGCACTGAGAAATTTGTACTCCACTCCAAAATAGGGTTCAGTTGGAAAAGAGGAGCAGCACACACCCTGTTGCCAGCACAGCTGGCACGCGACAACAACAACAATAAAATACAAATCTAAGTTACGTTTAACTTATCTTCTTTTTGGAACTTGTGCAAATAGATGGAAACTAATTCTACTTTTAATTAAATGAGAATGCATTTATAGAAAATTCCCTTTTAATAAAGGAATAATTAGCAATTATTTAATCATTTTTGAAAAGTATATACAACGAATGTAATACTACTGAAAGAGAATGTAAATGTAAAGAATGTCTTCAAAAGTGATATTTAGTTTATGATGGTGAAGCTATATTTTTACGAATAGGGAAAATAATAGTTTAACTGTGTTTTGAGATTCAATAATCATCGGTCATTTTATTATATCCTTTCGCTTAACATAAATACATAAAAACTCGGATTTTTGCCCATTAACTTGTGTTGAGATTTATACATAGATGTATCCCAACATGGTCTATTAGCTGAAAAGTAGCTGCTGAAAGTTAGAACAAAAATAAATTATTAATTGAAAATAAAACTTGTTAACATTGTGAAAAAGTTTTCAGCTCTCCGAGTTTGATATCATCACATTTTAAATGTAGTTATACTACATTTACTATTTATTTGCGGTTACTGGGCCGTCTTAACATAAGTTCAGAAAATACCCTTTCATTTGAATATAAATATCTTTCATTATGGTTGAGTAATTTTAATTCTTTCTTTATTCCAACATTTATACCACTTCCGAAAATATTAAAAGTTTTATTTATTTTGACGTATTCTTTACCATTTAATTTAATACATGCATTCAAAATGTTAATATGTGAAAAGTATTTCACAATGTTTAAACATATATTAAAGTTGGAAATTTTCTTTATTTTTTAATTTAGAAAGTATGCAGCAATCCTCTCGAAGCTCAGAAATGCAATCGTTATACCGAACTGACAGTAAGTTTTGTAACGTAATGTTATTTTCTTAAAGTAATATATTTTAACAATATAGATATGACGGGGAGCAATATATTGGTAAGTAATATATCGATACATCAAGCAGCTTCTTTGATTTATTTGTGGCCATCGTTTTGGCTTCGATAACTAATATGTCCAGATCTGATATTTTAAAATGAGCACCACTGTTTCCAACCCTTTCAAACAAGCAAGTTGGCTATCATTAGATATCCTCGAATCAAACCCATGAACATTTATATCACAGATTTAAATTAGTTTTATTACACTTTATAACAGCGAATACTGGCCATTTAATAAACCTGGAAAAGGTAGACTGCAAATTTTTAGAGAAAAATTATCTGAAAAATCTCAAAAGTGTTAAAGCGAAATGCTGCCTTTGTTGAGTACATTATTGTGGCAAAATCTGTAGTAAATTTAAAGAATCGGAGTGCTAAATTTATAAATGCTAGTCTCATTAGATGTTTAGGACACATTTTTAGATATAACAACTCAAACCTAACAAAATGTTTGGCATTTTTAACGGTCGAGAGTACTCGAAAAGATGATATTCAATAGAATCATCCCAACAACAGTATTGAATATGTCGAGAGAAATCTGTAAGATCTGGAAGTCAGTCGATGCCCCTCTGTTTTTCTAAGCAGAGTAGTTAGAGGGAAGAGTAGTCACATTACAATAATATTTAACTTTTAAAATAGAATGAATGCATAATGCATTTAATGCGATATCAAAGGGGTTTCTTAATGCATTGCTAACGACACAAAATACAATATAAGAATACAGTATGAATGCAATTATCATTCTTACTACAAGTAAAATTCTAAGATGAGACTGCAAAGTGCAGTCATAGTGAAGCTTTAATTCATCTACTGAGAGACGAAGTGGTAATAGTATAGAACGTTAAATGCAATCGGAGCATGCTGAAGTAAATTTAGTATTTGAAGTTTCTGACTGCTTATAAGGAAACACAGTATGATTGTACACACATAACATAGCAAACTCCTTCTCTTTGATATCTTGTTTGAGGTGTTTGACTTTTTCCCCTTAACATTAATATTTTGCGCACGAAAGATCTTTCATCAGAAGATGTCTAACAAGAGATTTTTCAGCTAGTATTTACAACAGCATGTGCGAACAGTAAAGAAACTATTAAAAGAAAAAAAACTGCGATAAAACTGTTATAGAATATTCGTGGAGTTACATGAAACTTTAATTTTATAGAATATTAAAAGGGGATAATTGGTTTGGGCATTTACTTAACAACATTTAGAGTATTCATCATATGAATGAACCAAGCTGGCAGTTGAAAAGTTGGTGCTTGCCCTTCCTTTGAACAGTTCATGAATTTGAATCCTACCTTCGGCTTGGTTATTAATCGTGGTTCAAAATCTTTGTAGGTTCACTGTCCAATTGGTTCTCTTGTATAATAAATGGCCGTTGAGGGACAAGGAGATAAAATCAAAATGGCACTTTAATAAATTTCTCTAGGTTACATAGAGTTTCTGGGCAAAGTGATTTTGCTTCAGGACAGTTTTCTGAATGCTGATATTTAAGGATTCGCGTAAAAGATCTCTGTTTCTTTGGAATATTTTTTACACCCTTGAGATAATTTAATCACAAAGCGAAATGTGAGTTGAATAATATGAATCCAATGTGAAAAAAGAGTCCATCAATGTTACCATTAAATGTTTGGCAGATATGGCAGAAAACCTTGATGAATACCACTTATTTTAACAGTACTTGTCAGATGTAAATTATCTTATCTTTCTTTACTAATTATAATTGAGAATTTGCTGTATGAAACAAATGCCTGTATCGTGATACTTTCTGATATATGTTAGCATGATGCTACCAGATCTTATCCAAGAAAGAAATCTATGAACTCGATGATTAATCGAGTTTTACAGTTTGGTTCATCTGTCGCTTTGAATACTCAAAGGAGGTTCATCTTTTTTTAGAGGTCTAACTGGACATGATTGTTTGCGGGACCATCTGTATAAGATTGGAGTGGTGGATTCCACGGACTGTGTTTTGTGTGATTCTGGTCAACCAATGACTTTTGAACATTTAACTATTTTTGTGGTTCTTTTTCAGTATGAGGGCATTGTTGAAAAGTATCAGAGAGCCCATGAACGGCTAAGGCGCTAATGTTCGGCATTTGTAAATAATAATAAGGAGGCTCAATAAAAAAATCCAATCTTTATAAAGTTATAAATTTATGATGAAAGAAGTATATATACATTTAATCAGATATAAATAAAATAACTTACTTTCTAATTATTTAGAAAAATAATTGAAACATTTTTGTTATTCGTCATTTTTATTCTAGGCTTGTAGTAGTGATCTGGCGGATCAAGTGCACGCAGCTGGTCTCTGTTGAAAAAGGTGTTCTTACATAGTATGATACAGAAATTATGCAAATTATTTAAAAAAAATATTCACTTTAATATAGAAATAAAATAAGTTAAAATGTGTAGGCCTACATATTTTTTGTACTCTTAATTATATATATATATGCTTGGAATTTAATATTACTGCTATAATCTGAGGATTATATATATATATTCAAAATTTGAGAAATATAGTCTTTTTCCTGCATTTGTGATCTTTTTTTACTTGAGAATCTTGGAAATAGAAACAAACTAAATGCATTAATCACTCTAAAGTAATAAAATCTAAAGTAATGCCGAGAATAATGTAAATGCTTTTGAATCCATTAATATTAATACATTAATTATGTCTTGCGTTTAATAACTTTCTATTTAAAGATGGCGAATTTCACAAATTTTCATACATATAAAGAAGGATTATGTTTTCATTTTTTGTTATCGGGAGGAGATTAATAACTACCTTAGAAATCGTATTTGGTATAATATGGTTGCAACTGTGATTTTGATTTAAATCTTAACAATTTAATGAGTATGCCTATCTGTTCATTTAGTAATAAGATGAGATGGTTAAATCATTCCTGTAGATTAAATTTTCTTTCCAATATCTACTGATTCTACATTCGATTAGCAGTTACTTTGGTACTTTGGAAGAATTATCTTCAGTTTCTGTAAGAAAGGACTCGGCTTTGAATTAATTAATTAAATCTTCCCTGCTAAATCGTGTCTCTTTTGTGTTATGATCTTATCTGTAATGACTTTGTGTTATGGTCACCATGTGTTGTGATCTTCTGTGTTATATTGTTTTTCTTCAAGGCATATTAAAAGTATAGACACATATAAATCACTCTAGATTATGCTTTGATGGAATTCATAAAAGTGATCACAGATGTGAAGTGATGATTTTGCTATGATTGTGTTTTTTTCAAGACATACTGAAAGTGTAGACATGTAAATCACAAGAGGGAGTAGTTAATGTCTTTCAGTGTATTTGCTCTTTCTTTTTGCTTTCTTGGTGCACAATTTATTAAGAACAATAGAGTTAAGTGATCGTGTATTGAAAGATTAATCATTTGCATAATCTATTGTAGTGCGCTCATGATACAATATTTAGGTTCTTACATTTTGATGATACAACTTATATGGTCAGAAATCTAATATAAATTTTGTAGTCTTATAAACTAATGCACATAAATAATATTTAACATGTACATAATTTATTTGAGCTAATAAAAGTGAACCATTCGTTTGTATATTCTGTCGTTCTATCGCAATACATTTCCGAAGTTCGGAGATGTAATATAATTTTCGTGATAATCTTATATGCAGCCAACCGATGGCTGAGTGGTTATCGTTTTTGACTTTTGAGGTGTGAATCTCAGGTTCGAATCTCGGTTCTGGCATGGATTTTACTTTCTTTCTCTGTTCTCTCTGTGTTTCTCTGTCCTTTCTTCTGTAATGATGTATGAATTTGTATGAATTTGGCCCACCCTATAAATTGGTTTGTGGTGGTTTGGCACGGGGAACGCTATTCGCCTCCGTGACTAGGTTCACAGGTGCATGCTGAGTAATACAAATGAGTAACATTTTCTGGCCTTGTTGTGGTATAGGGATCGTCACCCAAGTGTCCACCATTTGAAAAAATCAACTTTTAAACTAATTTATTATTATTATTATTTCATGCACAAATAGTTTAGTGGAGCAAATGAAACTGATTCTTCATAATATTTATTTTCATTTAATTCTAAAAAATTAGTTACACCATTGCTATCCTTATATGTTATGACCTTACTGCCTATGATCGTACATTTGTTTCTAGGTACTTCTGTTTCAATTTAGAAATACTGAATAAATTATTAAAGGTTCAAGGCAAATTTAAATTTAAAATAATGAGAAGTAATTTCTACAAAAGATTTATTGTATTTTAGTTTTCAGTTCTTCATGAAAATGACATAACTAGTTATGAACAATTATAAAGTAAAGATGTTACAAAAAGAAACCACTGGAAACAAAATAATGATTGTTATTAAGAAAAATAGAAAAAAATGTGAGGCTATTTTTTATGATAATTTAAAATTTTTCTTATTTTAACCAGATAACACTTTAACTAAATTCTTTAGGATTTTGTGTTAGAATTATCTCAAAGAATATCATCTACATGAACTTTAATGTTTTCCTCTCAATGAAATTCGAAAGTTAGAATGGAAAGTCATTTAATATTCTTTACAATATTATATTGCCACTGCAATACCCTAGGCACATATTTGGTTTGGAATAATATCTAGAAAGAATAAACACCGACATTTAAAGACATTGTATCTATTAAATTTAATAATTGTTCACAAGAGAGTAATTTAACGGAAGAGACAAAGAAAGAATATTTTATTATATAATAAATTTTGAATTAAAATTTATAATATAATCAAATATTTGATAAAGTAAAGTAAGAAAGAATTAAATATTGGAAGCATAAAATAAACTATGTAATACAAGCTGCTGCATAGTTATATATATATATATATATATATATATATATATATATATATATATATATATATATATATATATATATATATATATATATATATATATATATATATATATATATATATATATATATATGAAAGTTTCATTACTTATTATTTAGTAAATTAAAATAACACTGTCTTGTATTTTTCTTTACTTTAGTTTAACAATGGAGCAGTATAAAAATATTTCTTAAGGCTTTTATTTTCCAGTCATTTAAAGGGATTAAGAACAATATAAAGCTAAGCATAAAGTTTAGCATTTGACAAAAAAACAATTAATAAATATCAAAATTATTATTAAAATAATATGGTAGATTATTTTGTAAGGCCAAAAAAATCTTTCTGCGCTTATTTTTTATGTATATTTATTAAATGCCATCAGTAGAGTGTGTCTAGTAATTTTAACTGGAGTTAATAAGGAGTACTGAAAATTTAATTCAAGTTAATTATGATTCTTACGAATTTAATCCTACTTAACGATACATTTGGAGAAGTTAATCCTTGAAAGATAACAATCAGAATGTGACATATTTATTAATATTTAAAAACTAATGAAGCAATAAATCTTGAAAAATATGGTATGTTAAACTAATTATGTTTACAGCAATTTAAAAAATGTAAAGAATCAAATTTGTGTTCATAATTAAAGCGGTATCTTTCAAAGACGACTTTTAAAACCAATAAAAGTGTTATGGAAAAGCTAAGAAACTTATTTTCAAAATTTTGCTTATAAATTTTGATATATGCTATATAATTAAATATTTAATGACATGAGAAATAAATGTGATCTAAAGTGTTCAGTAAATTTCATAATTTCATAATAATTCTTGAGTATATAATTTACAAGAATTTAATTATATATATATATATATATATAAATTAGAATTTTAAAAATTTGAACCATTTTTAATTTTAAAGAGTAATTGAGAAAAATAAGAAGAAATATATTTAAAAGAATATTAAAACTATTTTAACTCATTTTTTTAAAAATTAGAATTTTAAATTTTTTTCTTTGTTTTAAATGCTTGAAAATCAAATTTGGATAGAAATATTTCAAATATTTCGTGAATCAAATGATATGATTCGTCCTTCCTTAATGTATCAATTTCAATCTATATATCAAAATCAATTAATCAAATATTAACTTAATATTTTATGAAATATTATAATAGAAAATTAAAGGAAGTTTCAGGTCTAGTTTCATTAAATTCCAATAGGAGAATTCAGAATAATATTCAGAGATTTTATATTATCTTCATATATTCATTAGTATTCTGTATAAATTAAAAGAAAACTCAATTTTATTTAATACTTCGATAAAATTATTTTATAAAGTAATATTTAAGTTGAATACAAATATTATTTTATAAAATAATTTTATCGAAGTTGAATACAAAGATGATATTTGCATATTTGGCTTGCAATTAAATATTATTCGATATTTATAGGAATTCTTTTTGTTGTTCAAATACAAAGCACGTGCTGTTTACAATTTTAAGAATTGCAAAAAGCACATATTTTGAATGTATTTTACTTTCCTTCCATGATTTATGTATTGATATTAATTCAAAGAAGGGTAAAGAGCACATGGTTTGAAAGAGAATTTTAAAAAAATTGCAATATAGGTTAAATTATTTACATGGCGTCACATGCAATTTTACATCAAATTGAAATCAGAGTTATAAACAATTTAAATTTGTTTTAAATAATTTGTAAAATTTGAAACTTAATATAACCGGTGTTTTAAGTTAGCTAGTGACTAACATCAAGATGATATATCATTAAATTAATTGAATCTGTTTTTTAGTTCATCCCCAAGTAAAAATTTTGTAGACAAACAATACAAGGATTTACTTTAAAATTTTAAACAAATATTATTAATTAATTAATTATTTCTAAAAATTCATTAGCAAACGAAGAAAGTTAAATATTAAAAAGAAATCTAGCAAAATATACCTATAAATAAATTAAAATTAGGTTATCGCTTATATTTTTTTCTGTCAACAAATTCCCCTTAAGAACAAATCTTTATATGAAAAAAATATTATCATCCAGTTCAATGTAAAATATCTCTCAAAAAAATTAATGAGATAATTCAACTTTTAATGTTTGTTTTCTAATTTTTTTATAAAAATTGCGCAACATATTTATTTGCTTCATTTATGAGCTCTTATACCCGATGCACAATGTACTTTGATGTATTTCTGAAAAATCCCAATTTTACTAAACAATATTACTGTGAAAATTATTCATTACATATTTATAAGCAAAGCTGTAAAGCATCAGCGATTTAAACTCAAAATTAACAAGAAGAACTCTAAAACTATCCCAGACATGCTGATCTGAAATACATGATGAACACGTATCACGGTGTAACCATGTTAAGTACTACTTATTAATAAAACGTATCATTCAATAAAAGTATGTAATTAAATATTATAGCTATAACTTGGAAGAATAAATAATGGTAAATTAGACTTCTAATTCCCTGTAATTAAAAAGAAAGCAATTCAAATTCAAGCAGAAAAATGTAGTTTCTAGAATCCAATTTCTAGAATATAGATAAAAATTTATAAGCTCATTCTAAAATTTAGGCAGCCAAATGGACTCAATAAAATGTATGCAAGTATCTGCCTACGATTTATAAATCAATCTAATAATGAAAATTTTTATGACAAAAATCAGGAAAAACAAACATAATTTATTAAATTTAAGAATTTATTAGAAATTCATAGGAATTACAATTTAACAGAAATGATTATTGATTGTGAATTTTGACAGTAAATAATGTCATATGTTAGATAAATATTAAATTTACCACTACAATGAAATGAACCACTTGTACCTGTTAATTCTAAACAATAAGAGTCAGATAAATTTAAAATAAATATTTCTCATTGAATAGATTTACTTTAAATCCATTATAAGAAATAACTCTTTGAAAATTAATTTCTGAGATATCTCTCTGATGTTACTTGCATTTCACATGTCATTTGCAAAAACCAGATATTTTAAAGTTTGAAAGCACAGAATTGCTGTTATAGACTTAAAAATATGTTAAAAATTCTATAGAGAATAAATTATCATTAAATATTCAATAGGGAATAAACTGCTTTGATATTATGATGGAATTCAATATCATACATATTTAAGTATAATTTTTTACTAGAATTAAACACATTTTAGATTTCTAATTTATCTATTTATTATTTCTTTATTTCTTTTCTGTCATTGTTTATTTCTGTAATATATTTATTAGTGATTTTGAGCACTAAACTGAAATAAGTTTTCTTATAATAGTTAGTTCATGTTTCTCTAGAGCAATAAATTTCGCCGTAAATAAGGAAAATGGATTGATTAAAATAATCAACTGAAAGTAATAAGAAATATTTCTAATGTGTTATTTCTCTTAATTGTTTTAAAAGTTTTTAAGTTCTAAACTTCATTGAATGAACGCTTAACAAACTGATATTTTTCAAAACAAAAAATAATATATATTTTATTCCTAGAAAAGGAAAACATAATATACTTACATTTTACTGGTATTAAAGGCACATTTTTCAATTTCTCTAAAAACATTATGTTAAATATTTAGAGATATTTTAATAATTAAAAATTGTTTTATTAATCCAAAATTAATCAAACATGCTTACTTTAACTAATTAAGAGAACAATTAAATTTTGCCAGAATTCAAAAGGAAAATTCATTACTTATTTAAAGAGAATGTTTAAATGTTTCACTTTAAATATAAATATTTTGAAATATTTCATTTTAAAAGTTATATTAATTAAATAATATATTAATTAAAAATTTTATAGCTTAGTTTATGTAAAAATAAAAAGCACTTCTCAACAAATTTTATTAGTTCCTCATCTGTATTCT
This sequence comes from Latrodectus elegans, assembly GCA_030067965.1. NCBI lineage: Eukaryota > Metazoa > Arthropoda > Arachnida > Araneae > Theridiidae > Latrodectus > Latrodectus elegans. The sequence goes on from CM057819.1 coordinate 41,336,987, forward strand.
TAATATAATTTTAACCTTATTTTAGAAATGAATCATATGTAATGAAAAGGAATAGAAATGCCCTTTGCATATAAAAAAATTAGACGTTTCAAATGTTCCAATTTATGCAAGTAGTATCAAAGAATGCTCATTGCCAATATAGAAAACATATTAAACAACAAATGTTTCAATAATTAACATTCATTTTGTTAAACTGCCACATAAATTGCATAACTATTTTTAATGATACATATTAAAAAATTAATTAACAAATATCTCCTAATAAACCCTACACTTTCAAAAAGTTTGACAAATAGAGTTTAAAATATTTTATTTGGCATTAAAATTACAGAATATAGAAGGGAAACAAATCAAGATATTTGTTGCACTTAAGCAGTATGTTAAGACAAAGATATTAAATTACCTAGTGATTCGGTGACTAACAGGGGAAGAAATTTACTAAAAACATTTTCCTCTAATTGCTTACCCGATAAGAAACAATTCACACACTGTTAAATAGCTCCTTACCAAGTAAGTCATAATATGAATTTGGAACTGGATAGCCAAAATGATCAACTCATTCTCTCCTGTTTCATGACTATATCATATTTTATGCAGCGGAGGCATCAAAGTGAGGATGTAGGCCCATATTTTACTAACCTATGACCAGATGCCTTCAACTGATGCAATTCAAGCAGGACAACAGAGCTATATTGAATATAATGTTTAATTTATCCACTATAATTATCAGGTATTTTAAATATATATATATATATACATATATATATATATATATATACATACATATATATATATAAATATATATATACATATATATATATATATATTATATATATATATATATATATATATATATATATATATATATATATATATATATATATATATATATATATATATATATATATATATATATATATATATATATATATATATATATATATATATAATACTTATTATTGGGTAAATACTTAAAGCCATATGAACAAAATTAAATGAATTAGAAACTATAAATATTTTACAATTATTTCGGAATTTTTATGTGACCTAATTAAAAATTTTCCATAATCATCAAATGCCAGATGTTGGTTTTAATGGCCTAAGTTCCAAATAAGGACAAGCAAAGCTAGTCCCAAAATCCATTGTAAATTCTCTTCTCTTGCTCAATCCATTAAAATTTTTAAATTGTTTTAAATGTCAAAATAAAATATATAATTTAAATTATGTATACAGTAACAAGTCAAAAAATGTACATACAAATATGTAAGTTTATATAAAATATAAACTTTAGATTTAAAATATATTTTTATAAAGATAGATAAAATGAATAAAATTAATAGCTTTTAAAAGCGTAAACTTATTGTAATATGGTGGCTTGTCTATAATGTCTTGTAATGTTAAAATATTAGTAGTAAACAATATGAAGCGATAATGGTTAAAATTTGGACCCACAACTAAAATATGATGTACTGTGAAATATTCATCACACCAAGAATTTAAATAACTTAAAAATAAATGTTTGAGCCTGAAACATTTATTTTTAAGTTACTTAAATCCTTGGTTGTGATACATTATTATGATACAAAGACGAGTCGGTTTGACTGTCTGCTCTTTGTACGGGTAAAGCACATCAATATCAGAAAATAACACAGAAATATATTTTACAGATTAAATTTTAAGGTATTAGATCTTGATAATCTATCATTTTTCATGACACACTTTTACCCACATTTGACATTATTTTTTGCATGTTTATTTAAAGAGGTAATGTCCTTTATACGCATGCATAAGAAAAATAATAAAAGCTAATATGAAGAAAATGCTAGGAGTGATTTTAGAAACTTTTAGTTCAATTTACATGTATTTTCTGACTTAGAATTGGAGAACAAATATTCTTCGCAAAAGACAAAAGGCGTTCGCACTTATTTTACAGAAATGTACATCGAGGTTCAACTCAAAAATTTGTTCCAAGTGAAACAGTTAAGTCTATGGTTTTGCTTATAACTGAATGACAGTAAATTGCATAAAAAAAGTTCATATCATTTTAGAAAAGAATTGATTCCTTATGAAATTGAAGGAAATTTATAATATATTTATAATAAATTGAGGATGTACACCTACATTTTTTATTATGATTTTCTAGCTGAGGATTATTTGTAAGCATTCACTGCATCCGAATAGTAGCCTTAGTTTCATCTTGAAAGACCACCAAAGACCATGATGGTAATTAAATTAAAAAACAACATGAAATGATGTTCCTTTTAGATAAGTACATTCTTATATAATTTTTAAAACTGTAGAATTTACGTGAATGATTATTCAAGGGATAGAATAAAGATCCTATTCGAGTTCTGTCTTGGCTTATGTATTTCAATATTGTTAGGAAGATTTATGATATTTCTTTATTATATCAATGGTTTTTAGATAACTATTTTATCATACATCTTTTTTTCAACATAATCTATTTAATAGTATAGTATATGGAATTTGTTATAATGTGACAATTTAGCTTTATTTTTTTCAAGGCTCTTTTGCATTTCAATGAGTATTTTCTAATAGAAGTAAAAGAAAAATATTATTATATTTTAAGAAAAAATTAAACATATAATTTTATATTTCTTTAGTATAATATAGTATTTGAACTACTTTGTTTGGTAATTTAATAGAAGTAGGTAAAAGAGGGTAATGAAAAGTATGTATGGTTTAACTGAAACAAAATTCAGTTTCTGTCAATCATAAATAATTACATATAATGCAAAACATAAAACAAACATTTATAGTTCACATAAATTGCAGGCATAGTAAAATATGAAATATATAATATAATACAATTAAAGACATAATGTTTACATATAAAATAAATTTTTAACAACTCCATATATTATTAGAATTATGCCCAATATTTCTTTTATCAGTAGCAAAATATTTGTTCGTTTGACTTAGGAGAAACATTAAATTATTTTATTAAAATCAATTGCAAATTTATAAAACATAAGGAAAGTTTATAAAGTAAGTTATATTTATGTATTTCATCAAATTATTTTCTTAAAATAAATATTTTTTTAAAAAACAATAATATATATTTACTTTTCTTCCTACTCTGAAGCAGTAAATTAAAATAAAAGCAACTTTTAGTTTCGAGTAATGTTTCCGCCTTTAAAAAGGAATGAGAAAGCATTTTTTTTACCCTTTTAAAAAGTATTTCATTATTGAAATATTATTTTTTTAAAATACAAGAGCTACCATCATATAATTCTTTATTTTCATATTTAGTTAAATAAAAACATGATGTTTTTCATATTTCTAAAATTACTTTTCGCTTGTAATTTTTTTACTTTTAATTATTTATTTTCCAAATATTACCATATTAATTATTATAATGGAAGCATTTAATATCTTCTCAACAGGTGTCATTTTTCATTTCAAATTATATTTGTTTTTGCAAATAGTTTGCTGTGTAAAAATATTTATTTAAAAATATATTAGCAAAGATATTTTGCTTAATGAAGGTGCTTAATATATAAATTTTGATTGCACTCAGTTTATGGTCAATATTTTTAAGCCATTATGCATTTTAATCAAATCTTAAATCTTATCTTCTGCATTAAGGTACAATATGTTTTTCTAAAATAATCACTTTTTTGTTAAATATTTTGATAAATAATTATAATGAATAAATAATTAAATTGAAACGTGATTTTTTTTTAAAAATATTTTATGCTTTGAAATGACAGTTTTTTTTATTTAAACACCTTGTAAAGCAATATAGTTCATGCCATGTTAAAATGAAGATAAAAAAAAATTGCAATATGCATTTCGAAGCAATATGTTTAATCAAACTACGATTTGTATGAAGCAAAGCCATATATATCATTGCACTAAAATACAAGTGTTTTAGAATGAAAAACGAATCTCTCATATTTTAGTTTTGTAAAACATTGAAAACATCAAATCTAAAGAAATTTGATAATACAATGAACCGGTTTGTTGATAAATATTTGGAAAAATATGAATAAAATATATAAGATTTTAAAGATTATCCTTTTTTAAATTAGAAACTATCTAAATAGTTTAATTATATAATATACCAATATATTTGAAAAAAACTGAATACTTCATTCCTATTAATGATCATCATTAACTTCTTGTGCAAAATACATTAAGCATAATATATTTTGTGTGTTGAGAGTACTTTTGTTTGAGCTACAGTTGAAGCCATGTCTGGACATGATTTAAATAATTTTTTTATTTATATTTGAAGAACATATTTAAATGGTTTCTTTGCCGACAAAATTATACATAGCACATATATTTGCACTAAACATTTTGTACCTTAATCATCTCTAATTACATTGAAGTAGATAGAATATGTAAAGGAAATATCTAATATAAGATTGTTAATCGAAAACTTTCAAAGTGCTTAGGAATAAGTTTAATTATTACGCTTAAATACGATTGCATATGTTTGAAATTTTCAGTCAGTAGTATTTCATAAAATATTTTTATTTACATATAATCGTTTAAAAGTCCTGCAGAGTAATTGATTCATGATTTAGAACTTACAAGAGAAAACATTATTCAAACTGAACCCTGTTTACAAATTGATGTCTTTAATATTGTTAAGTTTAATTTTTGAGATGAAATCAACTTCCATAAATTATGCCATAATAGCTTAAGAAACCCGGCTTTTACCATCAGAAATGATAAATGTATATCCTAAAGAAAAATCAATAATCTAAAGAAAATCTTTTATGGTTTGACCTTTATGCGTTAATTAGAAAGACAAAAAAAGTACAGGAATTGTGACTTCTGCGCACGTTTCCTTGGGTAGACTGCAATCTTTACAAAAAACACTGAATTTTGGCTCATCAATCAATAAGGTAAACACATATCGCATTCATATTCCAATAACTATCTCAAAATGATCATTTTTCTTAACAGAGTTAATTGAAGAGTTAAAGAATTTTTCTTAAGATAGATAATTGAAGAATAGGCAAATAAAAAAGAAATTCTAAATTTTTAAGTTCGGTAGAACCAATATGTGATACGTCTAAGTTTCTCGTACTGTAAAAAGTGCTAATAATTAATTTTATAATTACTATTATTTGACACTGTGCAGAAGAATTTTCTTCAAAAACATTTTTGTAAAGATTATAATTTAGATTTATTCTTCTATTGATAATGGTGTCTCTCACAGTATTTCTTCAGATAAATAAAACTTCTGATCTCTCTCTCTCTCTCTCTCTCTTTTTTTTTTTTTAGCTACATATTGAGATATGACATTTTCACTGAACTTATTAAACATATTTCATAATTCGATTCTGCAGATTAATTGTTAATTTACATAAGCACATTCATTAGATTTTTCAATAAGGATAAAAATACATATATCATAAGTGGTTTGATGATAATTGTTTTTTGACGAAATGGAGATTTTATATTTTTGCTAATACAGTTTTTTATTGCTTAATATTTGCTTAAACTATGAAATATATATTCAAATAAAATATAATATCAGCATGTGAAGATTGAAACATTGAATACATAATGTTTGATTGCCTTGCAAAAACTTTCAATTTTTTTTAATAAATGTGTTTGCATCATTCGATAATCACTGAAATTCTGTATGAATTTAAACAATTTTTAGTTTTAGTATCCAATACATATTACTCCTGGAATGCCCTCAAAATTTGAAGCGATAGAGCTTTCCAATGCACCATGAGCAGGCTCATGACTGGGCATGTAGGTAGCCGTATTTATACTGATGAATAAAAAACTCTTCTTGAATGTACCATGTGCACTTCTGTACAGGCCTTCCCTGAACATCTCCTTTACTGTTTTGATCTTTTGCATGATGATATTATTGGTTCATCTCTTCTTAGTTATAAATTTTTATGTGTTCACGACCACATAGATATGGTCTAGCTTGACCTTGAGGAATAAGCCACAACAAAAAATGTTTATTTCTCTCGTTAAAAAAAGCACTAAAATCTTCCAAAATTTAAGTCTAAGCACTAAGTTTTCCAATATATTCTGATGCATAATAGAAAGCATGTATTAGATGTTTCATATTGCTTCAACATATCTAACATAACCAGTAAGTATAATGTTTCCTCATTAATATGATTATTTAAATCTTTATTTATATAGTAGTTATTTATATTTTATAACTGTTTTATATTTGATTGTATTATTAAACATCATTTATATATATATGTGCGTTTAAAATACTTATGTAAACATCTACTGGTGTTTTCAAAAATGATATAAGGTTGATACAGGCATAATGAATTGAACTGTGAAATTCTGACTTCAAATCACTTATAGCCCATATTTAAATTTCTTCTCGATTACTACATTTTTATTAATTAAGCTCTTTTTATAAACTATTTCACTAATAAAAACTGCATGCATCTTCATTAAAATATAGCATCCGAAATATCATAAAGATGTAAAGAGAAAGTTGTTAAAATAAGCCTCAAATTTAGTTATATAATCGACAGTAGTTATATATATATATATATATATATATAGAATCCATAGTTTTAGAATAATAACTATAGAAATGATCAATAGAGAGAAAACCTTTTTTTACCCATATAAAAAGTCATATAGGTAATAAAAAGTATACTGTCTATAACGAATAACTATATATATATATATATGTATATATCTGTCTATACGAATAACTATATATGTATATATATATATATATATATATATATATATATATATATATATATATATATATATATATATATATATATATATATATATATATATATATATATATATATATATATATATATATATATATATATATATATATCTGTCTATATGAATAACTATATATATATATATATATATATATATATATACATAATTAGTTAAAATAAGTTATTTCAAGAAAATACAAATATAATCAAAGAAAAAAATAAATAAATTTTTCTTTAGTCATTATTTTAAAGATTCTATTATTGAAAATAATGATTGAGATTTCTCACAAAACCAATAAATTACGATTTCAAAATTTAAATTAACGAATGTGTTTTGTTAGAAAATTAATTATATGTTTTAAAGGAAAATGAAAATTTAAATAAAAGAAAACTTAGCTTAAATAATAAACATATTTACGATAAAACTGAATAGTATACAAGTGTGCACACACACATACACACACACACACACACACACACACACACACATATATATATATATATATATATATATATATGGGTGTGCGTAAATATATATATATATAAATGTATGCATAAGTGTGCATGCTGCGTTTTAATTTTATACAAATAATGTATATAATTTCAAAAATATATTAAGTAAACACAGTAAATACTTCTTAGAAAACAGAGTAATTAGACAATTTAAATAGGAGTTTGAAGGTGTTCAAAATATTTTCAACTAAATTTGAGGAAAATAGATTTCATCAAAAGCAACATTAATTAACTAAGAAAAGTCATTCATCAAAGTAAATACTCTGGAAATGACAAAACTGTCATGAACAGATTTTTGGAAGAAATTTGAATCCCATTATTAACTTTGTGGGGCGGCTGAAAACAATGAATTAATGG